>BMAO01017675.1:0-118133 GCA_019973975.1 Trichonephila clavata
AAGGGTAAAAATCGAGTTCTAAGATTCCGTTACATGCAAGTGAAAATTATAAAAGCGTGTTAATAATAATGGAGCATTTTCTCTAGTTATTTGAAATGAAAAATGAATAATTTATGTTTAAAAGATGTAATTTTTACCATATAATTTAATTATACATCATATTTGAAATATTTGTATTATGTCTATGGGTCCTCCAAATCTATCTTGTACAGTTTTAATATATTGCTCTCTCTGAAATGCATTATATTAACATATAAAATTGCATAAATCAATAATTATTCAGTGTGTTGATAAAAGTTGATTATATAAACTTTATCATTGGATTGCTATTTTCAAATTAAAATTGAAAACCTGACAAAAATCTTTTTAGTTCAGCCACCATATATGAAATTTAAAGAAACTATTATTTTTATTTTAAACTATCTACTTTTATTTAATAATGGGTTTAAAATAAGAGGGAAAATATTTGTATTGAAATTCGATGCCCATCTCTATAATTGCATTCATTATATGTAGATATTTAAAAAAAATAAAAGAAAGGGAAAATCAGCAATATTTTTCCAAGAAGAAGAAATTGATATGATTTTAATTTATTGTTTTCTGGTGTGCATATAAAATGTGGAACATTTGTTGTTCTTTTAGATTTCTTCTTTCAGAAAGAAGTTCATTTATATTTTTGACATATCGTTCCGTTTGACAGCATCATCATTAGAATAACACATTTAATCTTAAATTTGGCTTTGTAAAATTCACTGTGCTGCCATCTATTGAGTAAACTATCTGACTTTTGTTCTTTATTATTTTTTAACTTTTCTCCGGTTTTTCTGTTAGTTTGTTTTTAAATACGTTTCTAGGGAGTAAAAAGGTAAACCCTTATCTGTATATTTTGATTTCTGCATTTATTTCTTTGCTTTCACTTTTTAAGTAAGCATACAGTATGTGAACCTATGATTTTTTTTTTCTTTCGAAAAACGATAGAACTTACTTTTTTATTTTAAAATCGAGTGTCTAATTATTATTTCTGTAATTCAGTGCATTTTTAACTTAAGAACCTAGTAAATTAAGATTTTAAATAACATTTTTAATCTTCAAATAAATTATCATTCGCAATTAATCCCGTTGAAATTCTTTTGAAAGATTTCAAAGGCTTTCCATCGCCTTATTATCCGCTTTAATTAAAGAAATTTAAGTAGCATAGCCAGCTGGCTCCAAACTGAGTTTAAAATTTAACCCTTAATTAACATAATTAAGAATTCAGTAACAAAAGTAATTGAAATAACTAGTTTTCAAAGCTGTTTTTTAATATAGTTTTTTTTAAATATTTATATACAGATAGGGGCCGTGGGTAGCCTAGTGGATAGAGCATCGGTCGCCGAACCGGAAGGCCTGGGCTCGATGCCCAATGTCACCAAATACCCTCCAAGCACAAACGGAATACGTGCTCGTTAAATCGGTGGGTCCGAAAGTCTTGTGGGTGGTTGTAGCAGCTGTCGCCATCTATCGTGTATGAATAGAGCCAAATCGTACTGTCACCTGCACGGCGCTCAAAGCTAAAAGATAACGACAGGCGTCTACCTTGCCCCTTGCCACAATGAATTTTGTGGATCTTGATTTGACATCGTCAGACAGATGGCATTAGAAATAACAATATATTTACTTTATATATATAAAGCAAATTTTAAAAGAGATCACTACGCAACTGCAGGCAATAAATTTGTAACTCTCATATAAGTAGCGTCACGTACACCCCCGCATCGTGGGGAGGAGCCAGGATTCTAGGGGGCCCAAAACCTACGTTATCTTATGCCTTTGCAGTCCTTTGTAAGATCCGGTTTTGGGCCCAAAACCTGACTTTGTGGGAGGGTCCTAGTATTCTCTGTTACGTCACTGCCTCATGTATTTTATGCTTAGATGAGAATATTTCTAAGATTATTTCTTGTTTTAAGTCAACCAACCAGCATTTAAGCAGTAAAGAAAATGCAGAATCTACAAGGGAGACGATTATGGTTTTGTTACGGCCAGTATTAAATTCCTCAATAAGCAAAACAATTTTCTAAAAAAAAAATAATAATAAAAAGAAAACTGGGATCCCTTTTTTAAAATTTAGTCTTCTACTTAAAAAAGAAATTAATTCAATTTTTCCATCAATTTCTTTCCCTGGGGAAGCTATTAACTCTTTATTGTTCGTTAGACTAGTTATGGCCCTTTCATAGGGCTAAGGTTTTTAAATCCTGTAACTATAGCAAAAGGGGATGTAATTTTATTACTTGTGAGCTTTTTCCCCCCTGTTATATAGTTTTAGCAAATGGGAAAAAATTTGAGAGCTGTTGAATGACATTATTATCTTTCATTTTTTTTCTCATTATTTTCATTTAATAAAGTTTTTTTTTTTTTTTTTTTGTATAATTTAAAATTTTTGAGTAAAATAAGTTTAACATAATTTTTTTCTCAGTGGAATTCTATTACTACTTATAGCAACAGATTATTAACTTAAAAAATGCATAGTAGTTTCTTTAGAGATTTTATTAGAATATAGTTTGTTAATGAGACCAAAGAAACCAGTTGAGGCATACATTTAAGAAACTAAAGAGGCTTCATCTTTGCATTTAACTCCAAATCAAAAATAATCGCATGGCATTGTAAGGGGGGGGGAATTGTCGTTTTGTAATACAGTGAAATATAAAACAACAAAAAAATGAATGTTTCGGATTATCTTAGTTTTAAACAGAAATATTTTGATATTTGTTATTTACAGCACACCAAATAATAAATAACATAACCACGTTGATTCCACCTTTTTACCCTAAATATTCAAGATGACGTAAAATAAGAATGAATAAGAAAGATGCACTCTCTTTTGCTAATGCAATTGCATTAAGGCTATCTAGAAAGGGTTTTCTTCGTCTTTTTTGTTCCATAGACACCTTAATCTCCAGGGTAAATATCACTTATCTCTTCTTAGTTACAATTTTCCTTCCAGATTATTTTGTTTCCTTGTATTTATTCATTGTATATACATATCATTCAATATTATCACTCTCCCTCAACAAGAAAGAAAGAAAGAAAACTACAAAAAATATATGTGTTTTTCTTCTAATATTAAAGAATTATATAAAATATGTTAATTTTTATAATACACCCAAAATTCAATAATATATAGAGTATCTCATATATGAGGAGTTTTCAAGAAAAATTTTATTTATTAAAGACATTTATGTTTAATTACACATATATATAACAACCTGATATATTTATAGTGCATAAAATTCATGGTACAAACTTTAGGGGTAGATACAGGACATTGTAATAATCATTTATTGTATAGGAAAGTATGGGCGCAAATGACGTGGTGAGGCGCAAATAGGGGAAATAAAAAGAAAGAGAAATCGGTTGGTTGCTTTGCGTTGCTAGTAGGAGGCAGTAGATGTTTAGCCACCGTTCAACATGATGCATCTCAGTAGGGGAAAGCGCCTTTCGCAATTGTTCTGAATCTACGTATGCCAAAAAAGCAGACATCTATTGCATGTATGGCCGAGCAAATTGTAATGGCAGAGTTGCGCTATGAATGTATCACGCTCAGTGTCCTGATCAACGAATGCCATCACAGAATTTTTCAGCGTTTACATCGTCAACTTCGTGAAACACGTTCACTTCACGTGACCAGACATGATACTGGTCGACGAAGAGCTGTACGCAGTCCAAGCCAGGACGAAAGCATTTTGAATGTTGTGGCTGATAGACCAGAGTCAAGTACAAGAGCTGTTGCTCATCACTTAAGTGTGAGTCATCAGACCATTTGCAAAGTGTTAAACGAAAATCGCTTACACCTCTTCTATTTTTAGCGAGTACAAGCTTTGAATCCGGCAGACTGTCTTCTCCGACTACCAGTGGGTGGTACGGCAATGTGCGCTGCAGCTGGACTTCATAGCTCATTTGCTGAACAGTTATTGTAAGCATTACACTTGTCAACGACGCTTTCAATAGACATTTTGTATTTCCTTTCGTCTCTCTCTCTTTTTGTGCCTTATCTCGTCATTTGCGTCCATACATTCCTATACAATAAATGGTTGTTACAATGTCCTGTACCTACCCTTAAAGTTTGTACCGCGAATTCGGGACCACCCTGTATATTCTATACGTCTGGCAGATATAATCAGTCATACACAATATAACTAAACATCACTGGAAATAAAAATGCTGAGCTTATTATTTATCATACGAGCTCATGAATTTCTAATGGGTCATTGAAAAAATTGCGTGAATTCCTGCGTTGAGATGTTTTATCATTTATATGAAAATTCAAACGCAGCTAATACACACCTAAATCTTTCTTTACACATTAGATACATTCCACGAAAGACCTTAAAAAAACAGATACACACATGCAAAAGATACAAGTCGCAGAGTAAAAGGAAGTGCCCGGTAATGTTGCTTGGGGTCAACTGCTTTAATAACAATATTTTAGTATTGACTTTGTTAACAAAAAGCAATTATATTTAATTATCTTGCTATTTGAGATTGTCAATATTCTTTATATACTTTCATCAGCCCTGTAACATCACATCTCGTTCTACATTGGGGTCAATGCTTGTCTTTAGAAACTATCTATATAAAGTAGAAATTAATCGATGAATTCTGTCCTTTTTCTTTAGCGTAACAATCAACATTCTCAAATCTTGATAGAAAAAAGAAATAATGAATTCCTATCTTAAACCGTGTTACTTAAAAACCATTTAAAAAAGAGTTATGTGGGGGGGGGGGCATTTTTTTTCCTTCTTCTATATTGTACTTCTAAATACTGATAAAAAAGCCACGCATTTTCCTAAAAACCATATAATTCAGCTGTGTTATTTTTACAACTTTATCTCAAACATTATTTTCTGATATTTTTTCAGTCTTGCATTTTTTCTACACTTCGACTCTGAGTCCATTAACAATCAATTGTATGAAAGTGCCGTACATTCCGGCGTACAACGCACAACGGCGCATAGCGCGTACTTGTACTAGCAAACTACATTTTTTTAAAGTTTAAGGTATATAGTCTTATAACGCGCGCCTTGCGATACGTATTTTGTGTGCAATGCTCTTAACTTTCGAAGTCTGTAAATAATCTGTGAGTGGATAATTAAAACAAGGAATGGAGTTAAACCTAACGTAATGAAAAAGTCATTTTAAGAAAAATGTAGTACATCTAACATTTTGCATGGAGTTGAAGATGGTTATTCTTTTTGGGGGCAGAGTAACAGTGAGGGAGGAAAAAGGCGAGAAACAGAATTCAATGATATGCATGAATATATAACGGAAGAAGAATACGACAAACTCTTTTTATGTTTCCCAACAGTGAAAGTTTTTAAGGTATGCAATCAATTTTTTTAAAAAAATAAACAATATTCAGATTTTTTTTTATAGAGAGAGAAAAATCCATTTTTATACACATCTTTTCTTTATTATTAAAGCTATCATTTTTATATTGGCCATATAAATCATCCGTAATTGTTAACTTATTTTTGTGTTAAAAGGGTACGTTATACGCCGAATTATACGGTAAAGGGTAAAAAAGAAAAACCTTGAAAAATTGCATGTAAATTACCTGTAAAATCTACAAAATATGTGTATGTTTTCATAATTATTTCATATTGTTTACTAAAATCTCAGTATTTTTCTCTATCTCCTGAACTAAAACTTAATCGACTTATCATTTAAATAGAGACATTTTAATTTATGAAAGAAATTGATGTACAATAATAATATTATTATACACCAAATATATTTTAGGAGCAACCGAGCTGAATCCCACTAATTATATAAAGTGATATGTTTTTAACAAAAAGAGCATAATCCCTTGCGTAGCCTTGTTTCCACGCTATATAATTTAACTATTTTAGAAAATAAAAACTAACTATTAAATTTTTCAATTATTTGCGATACACAATTAGAATTTAAAGTGTGATGCAACATCCCATTTGTCTTGAGGATATGTTCACTCAACTTCAAAATTACATAGGTCTAGAGGTGCGTTGGTTGAACAAATGCCTCTGTTATAATGATGAGGGATTCACATTAAACTGCCTGCGCTTAAATAAAATATGTAGCCGAAATCATTCCAGCAGACGTTTATTATGACTATATAAAACTTTTATTCACATAATTTTAGAATTAAATGGCATAAATCAAACATTAGCTCCAAAAAAATTTTTTTACTCTTAAATATAAAGTCTGTGCTCAATGAACACCCCCTGAAAATCCTAGTTTCAGAATCTCTGATAGAATGTAAAAACAAAACCATTTTAAATCGCCAGACCAGAAAGAAAAGGACAAAAAAATCGTCGACCGACGCCGGTTTCATTTCTAAATCGGTCATTTGGCAAAGGCATGAATAAATCCACTGATATACTTTTTTTTATGAAAAATTAAATAAGTAAAATTATTTGATTCAATTTCTGAAATTATCATTCCTAAAAGTATTTCGTCAATTTAATAATGCACATCAAAAATAAATTTTAAAAAGGATATATTAAAAGCTATATATTTAAATTGCATAATAGCAGGGGTTAGAGGTTATATTAATGTCTCACTATAACGGTTTATGAGGGCTGTTGGCAACGGACCTCGTAATTTTGAGCCATGGTCAAGTGTGGGCACTTGACCATGGTGGAGAGGGGGGGGAGTTGGCACCCCCCCCCCTCTCCTAAACTCCACACCAACATGAGGACGATTGAGCCTCGTTATATTTAACGTGCACCGGACCCCTCAGCGGGGTGGATCTTCAGTGGTACAAGGTTTGAACTCATATAAATGCAGTACACAAAAAGAAAGTCAACACAAAAAGTTTCATTTTATTACGATAAAAACTGGCCGAGTTATGGAACTTCGAAAAAACATATATTTTACCCATTATTTTAGTCATTTTCAAGAAGCTAGAAAGGGTCTATCTCAAAAGTGAAATTAATTGGAACTCTACCAGGAAACTTTCGCTCTTGTACGTCACTTATATGTAAATCGTTTTTAAATTTAAAAGCATACGTTAATAATACAATAATTGAGTACTTAAGAAATAAAATTTACTCTGTGTGCGTGTAAAACATAGAAAAAAAATAAAATATTTTGGAAGCAGTTCCAAAAAATAGACTTATATGCTATGGTTTCAGTCTGATTTGCTGCTTTTTTGCTGATCATGACGAACGTAAAAATCTGTTGTGTAGTCGCTTGTAATTGCATACAGTCGTATTCTAATATTACGAATTCTAGTACGAGAGAACGAGATGTATACAAATGAAGAATACTGCGAAATGGTATTGTTTTATGTGCAGTGTAATCGAAATAAGAAAGAGGCGGCAAGACTTTATGCCATTACATTTCCCACTCGAAGACATCATCTTATTGTACATTGCCCGTGCTGTTCAACGCTTGTATAAAACTATGAGTTGTCATAGACGTATTCCCTTATCTCGTGTCACACCTCGTGCCTTCACCATTAGTTAATTTGGTCATTCTGATATAATAAAGCCCCTGATTCATGATTGGCGCATGATTCCACATTACGCTATAATTTAAACGGCAAATCTTGTATTATTTTGCTGCTATTTGTTAAAACAAGCTGTTTTAATCTTTTCGGTACAAGTTGTATTTCTTTAATTTAATTTTTATTGTTTGCCATACAGCAATACAAATTGTCAATCTATGATGTGTACTACGATGTTTTATATTATTATGATGTTTTTGATTTGCTCTTTCTGTAGATAGGGAATTACTGTTCTCTAAACTCAATTTATATACGACCCCTTTTCTGAGCAACTCAGATGCTTCAAATTTATGTAGGCATAACTCGATCAGTTTTTATCGTAACAAAATGAAATTGTTTGTGTTTACTTTGTTTGTGTGTGTGTGTGTGTGTGTGTGTGTGTGTGTGTGTGTGTTGTGTGTGTGTGTGTGTGTGTGTGTGTGTGTGTGTGTGTGTGTATTGCATATTTTCCTAAATATAAGTGATAGGACCTGGAGACCGTATAAAAATTTAATTTTTGTCATTTTTTTGTAAATGAGTTTTTTTGTTCGAAAAGCACGTAAAAACATTCTTTACCTTTTTAAAAACATTTTTCAAATTGGAAGTTCATTTCTAAACCGAACGGTTCGGGAGTTAGCTATTGGGTCACATTAAGGCTGGACACCCTGTATATATAGAGATATATATATATATATATATATATTAGCATTAAAGGAGAACCTATTCAGACCTAATTTCTCTGTGCTTGGTTACCATGTTGGCAACTTGGTGATTGATTGAATGGTGTAGAAGTTGATATGCTGCAGCGTAACCTGGTGGAGAGCTACAACAAAGAGAATAGCACAAAAGCCTTCTTCTAAAAAAATACATATATCATGCCAATTTTCATAGAGATCGGTTGAATAGTGTTGGAGTGAAGGAATGTACAAATATAATCCATTTCCATATATATAGTTCTTATTTTGCACAACACTTTTTAAATTTTTTATTATTTAACACTATTTTTATTATAAAACACTATTATAAAAGAATATATTAAAACGTTTCATCTTTTTTTATATATATTTTCTACGATATTCACGAGTTCGAGACCACAAAGCTACGCTTCCTCCATTAAAATCTAAGATCTACGATTTTTGTAGATGTAGTGCATTTTAAAATAAATTGCACTACATCTCATCTCTTTAAGTCTGTTTCCATAAATACGTAGCTCTCCTTAAAGTTACTGTGGTCAAATGTGTGTAATTGGCAACTAAGTACTATTTAGATGCAACGCGTCAGAAAGACATATGGAATTCTCTTGCATTCCGCAAACTGAATAAAAGAATGTAATATATATCCTGAAATCTCTTGCATTGTAACTTCCTTCTAAATACCTTGCAATTAAGTTTATATCCGTATGTGTTACAAAGTTGTGTAATTGTTTATAGTATATATGCTACGGCAGTGCTTCTCAAACTTTCAGTATTTGCGACCCAATTTACAATCGTGTTTCATCGCCCCTCCCCCTGCAATAACAATGTGTTTAATATAGTAATAATATATTTTGACGGAAAAGCTACAATACGACTTTAATTATAAACTGTACAAACCCCTGACCACTCCCAGGGTGTTCTCCCTCAAAATTGGGGTGGAACCGAGCCAAAACGTACTGTCACCTGCATGGTGCTCAAAGCTACGGCTAACGACAGGCGTACAATATAGCCCGATGCCATGATGAACTTCGTGGGCCTCGATCTGACTACGTCAGACAGGTGGCATTAGCAACAACAACAAACTATCAGAATAAGTATTGAACTTTGTACATGTTACATTTAAGTAATAATTTTCTTCTTCTTCTTCTTCTTTTTTTTTTGTGTACTTAAGTTAGTTTTAAGTAATACACATTATGTTACTTTTTCTTCCTAATTTTCTAATTAGAACAGATTCGCAATAAACATGCAGCGTGCATTTTAGTTTTTATTGTGTCAGAATGTATTTTGTTTTGCTTTCCTCAAGTAAATTAATAATTTTTTTAAAATAATCTTTTATTTTCGAATTTTCGATATGCTTGCGCCCCCCGAGTAGGATTATCACGCCCCCTGGAGGGGGCATGTCCCACAGTTTGAGAGTCACTGCGTTACGATTTAAGTAATAAATCTGGCTCTTATTAATTATCACCTGTTATAATTAATAACCACGTTTTATTGTAAATATGATAAATAATGTACATGAATCACATTAATTCGTGATTATTAATAACTACCAATGAAATTGGGTTAGTCTGATTAATTAGGCATAATTTTTTTAAGCTACAACACCAAAGTAATTCATTTTAAAATGTCTATGTGCTGTCATTTTAATTTGTCGTTGTAGGCATTGGTAAAGTTAAGGTATTCTATTCCTTTTAAATTTCGAATTTAGCCAAAAATTGACAAAAAAATTTTTAGATTTATTTTGTAGGCTACCTTATTAGTTTGAGCCAATTTTAACAAAATCATATCTTGTTGCTCGTTGATGGTCTTCTGGTGTTTTGCCAGAGAAAGAAATCCCCTCTTTGCTTTAATTAATTTTCTCAATAAAGGATTTTCCCCCCTTTCCTCGATTAGAGCATTTCCAAATGATCGTTAAAACGTTAGATCTAAATCCTTTTCCATTGTGCTTAAATTGCAGAAAAAATTTGCGAAAATCTTAATAGAACAACACACGCGCCAAAAACTGCCAAAGAAATTTACATCTAACTAGAAATTACGTGAAAAGAATCGAAAACATAAAGCACAAGGTATTCGCGTAACAAATGAACAATGCACACAAATTGCAGGCAGCTACATCGAAAGTAAAACATTGTCAAGTTGTTTCCGATAAAATTCACCATTACGCCTGCATATCGGAAATCTCGACCCAATTGCGTTGAAAATTATTGAGCGTACCAAAGTTCATTGGTAATTATTAATATGAACCCATAAACGTAATAAATTCTGATAAATTATTCACTCTAGCAGGCTTACGATCAATGTGATTTATCGGTTATTAATAATAACCGATAAATCACATTGACCGTAACATATATATACATTTACTTGCTACAGGTATTTAATTTTTGCTTTTTTCTGGTAATGTTTTAAAAAGTTTATAATTCCAAGAGATTTTTATTTTATTATTTCATTTCTTCAAAAGAAACTTTCAACTTTAAAAAAAAAATTATGATTCGTATACTTGAATATGTTTCTTTACTTTGCTGTTGATATGGATTCCATAACCACAAAAATTATGCACGCGAGGGTGAACACACACACAATACCTTTAAACAGCTTATAACTTAATATGTAGACTATATATAAAACCTCTTGGAAAAATAGTTTTTCGCGGGAAAATATTAATATTACGCTTCCTTAATTCGTAAAACTTTTAATGAACAACACATTCTTAGAAAATCAAATGACCATAGAAAAACCTTTATTAACCCCTTAACGTACTCCATCCGATCGCGCAAATCTGTCCAAACTGTGCACAATCAAGATAATTCGAGGGGAGTTGTATTTTATGCTGCTTTAATTTATTTGAATATAAGCGATCGCCATCTACACTCACATGAGAATGACTGCATTCCGTCGCCTTAACTTCGTAAATTTAGATAAAGTTTATAATGAAATTAGATAAATATATTATTAAAATCATTCTTTCATTTGCTAAGAATCATCATTTGGAACGCATATGTCTTCAATAAAAAAAATGTGAAACAAAATTTAGATTTCAGAAGCAAATTAGTAGAAAAACTTATACAAAAATAACATAGTGATACAAATATAAAAAAATTTAATAAAATAAAAATCTTTTGGAGTTCTACGACTAAAGGAACGTCATTTTTCCAGTTTGGTTCCATTAACATAAAAAAAGCTTTCAAAAGATAGAGTGTTATGATAAAAGAGATAACAAAAGAAAAAGAAAGAGTCGTCGCATAAAAAATAATTATAATGCTAGTCTATGTGCTGTATCTTGCTTCCAAATTATCCGACAAAAAAAATACTTCTATTATTTCTGTTGAAAAAGTATAAATAAAAATTTTTAATTGTAAAAATTTTTTTTTTTCCCCTTCGAAACAGCTGATCGAAAAGAACGATAACAAAATTCGATGTACATGCAACTTGAAATATTCGGCTCTTATCTATAATATGGATCAAAATCCAAAATTAAAATTAAAATTTTGACATTTTGTACTTTTTTTGTTGCCAAAACAAGGTTTTAAAACGAGTTTTTTAAATAAAAAAAAATGTGCAAGTGTGTGCTTATGACCTCACGCTAGAAGTGAAAACGTTTGATCTATTCTCGGCAAAAGTATCCAGTTGTACAATATTTTCTGTACGACATTTTTGCAAGCGGACGTTAAGTAATTCTCTTTTTCATGCACAATCATTGGTAGATATGTTTATTAAATCAGTTTTCTGTAAAGGACAATAATTGTGCATTATTATATTTATATTTATATATTATATATGTTTATATGCTACTTACGTACTATCGCAAAACAATACCAACATTCAAGATAACTCCCCAAGTTGGCAACCATGTGCTTCCTTTCATATAATGTCGCCAATACCGTCGGATAATGCGTAAGTACCGTTTATATATAACTTATATAACGCCGTATACTATGTAAGGCAAGGAAAACTTATGGCCTGAGAGCCCCATTTACTTTTCTTAAAATTCTCTTCTAAGCAAACCAAAGGAGAGGATTCGTATTCTTTCACAATCTTTTATTTATTCGTAATCTCTAAGTTGTCATCACCAATATAAGCCAAAATATTCGCAATTTTTCGACAATTAGCTTCATTAAAATTTCGGGGTACTTACGTACTATCGCAAAACAATACCAACATTCAAAATAACTCCCCAAGTTGGCAACCCTGATTTCAGATGTGTCATTCGAGAAGAATTGGCAACAATGTGCTTCGTTTAAGATAATGTCGCCAATATGATTGCTATAATACGAAAATACCAATTTCGGATTTCAATTCTTTTGCACATTTTTTGGGCTTAAAGGCTCTTTCTACTTAATCAAAAAATAGATCCTATGTTTCGTTTCTTCTTGGTATGGGCGTACCATTATTTATACAGCTTTACGGAGTTTATCTAATGAAGGAATGCTTTCAACAACATAATGCGTTGAATTTACACATTACGTTTTGTTGTTGCGACCGTAACCTTGAAACTCGTCTTTATTTTTACGTTGCACAACTGTGGTCACATGGAAGTCATCTAAATTTACTATAATCATCAAATTTTGTCAGAGCATAAGGCGTTAGCCAAGCCTCCAATTATACAGTGCTACACTGTACTGTACTGAACTGAACTGAACGTTGCAAAACTGTGGTCGCACAGAAAGTCTAAGACAAATTCCTTTTCTCTTATAAATTCTGAGGATTTCAAAAGTATTTCTTTCAGTTCAACGATTTTAAAAATGAATCACGTCACGGTTTTATATAAACTATTCATTCATAGATTTTCTTTAATACAGGTAGAAAGTCAACTTTTGTAACATTTTTAAACTCTATTGATTATAAACAATGTTAAAAAAAAAAAACTCACGTTACTAGATAATCCGTTAAGACCTCTTGTTCTCAACGGAAAGTGGCAGCTTGATAACAAACTTTGAAATATTATTATAATAACTACCAGAATCCTTACTGCAATTTCCTACATAAGATTAATCTTTTTTTTCAATTATTTTCGCTTGTGCTGCTTTTCTCTCATTCACTCGCTGAAAATGAGTGGAAGTGGGCTACATAACAGTAATATTTAGAGAAAGAAAATAATATATACTTCTCGGGGGAAAGTGTGCATGAAATTTGTACTTTAAAAAAAAACGTGCCTAAAAAGGTTTCAATTCAAAACTACATGAGAGTTGCTGAACTGAGCACGATTTCCAACTTGAGGCGAGACAAACCGAATAACGTAATGCACACGAATCTAACGCTTCATTTAAATTCACTCTTCAGCAAAACGCTCCTAAAGAAGTTATCACTTCAAAACTTTTTCCTTTTTGCCTGTTTTTTTTTCAAAATAAGTATGTGTTGAGGGTTAAATGCTACAATAAATTTTAATTCGGATCTAAAACTAAGCTCTGAGACTCGATTTATACCTTATACCACAAATTGCTCGAGTTAAACCTATTTAAGGAGTGCTAACGCTAACAGAGATGCACTACAGTGCACAAAACCTTATCTCACTTCGTTCTCAGTCAACTTATGAAGTGAAAGCTTTTTATGTGTCTTTCCATTTCTCCTCATCTCATTTGGTGATCGATTGGTGCATGTTGTTGGATCCCACGAGGCACTCTTCCTCGTTTTATTGAGCGGAAACGAATAACATCGGAAAGATTCGTCGCCAGAAAAAAGTTCCATGTCATTTCTGAATTCCACGCTCCGTTTACTTCTGACAGTATTTAATTTAATTTAGAGCTAATGCCTGTAACTGAGCGGAAAGCAGGATTGTAATTCATCAACTAAGAGATTTCGTATTACTTTAACAAGAACTAATAGCTACTTCTCATTTGTACTTTATTTGTCTATGTTCGTTCGAAAAGAAAGAAATAACAGATTTTATTCGAAAGTTGTTTTTATTGAACTTTGGATGTGTTAAATAAAGAATTCGAATTTTTTTTCATTTTTAAAGTTTGTCTTTTTAATAATATTTAAAAAGGTTAAGTAAATGGTTTTCTTTATTTTTTTTTATTCTTCGTATGTATATAATTTATTCAATGCTCTCTTTTAGCGATGCCCATTTAGTTTTAAATTTCTCCCTTTGATTAACATTGGATTAGAGATGTATAGCTGTAGCTGCAGAGTTATTCATTTTAGGTTGTAGACTCGATAATGATAGCGTTTTCCTCCGTCATCAACCTAATTCATTGTCTATGCTTCAATGCTGCATGATGTGTTTTCAGAATCAGCTTACATACACAAACAATAGTAAGAACACACACACACACACACATATATGTTGTGTGTGTACGTGTATGTGCGTGGTGCGTGTGTGGTGTGTGTGTGTGCGTGTACTGTGTGCGTGTGCGTGCGTGGTGCGTGTGGTGGTGTGTGTGTGGTGGTGCGTGTGTGTGTGGTGTGTGTGTGTGTGTGTGTGTGTGTGTGTGTGTGTGTGTGTGTGTGTGTGTGTGTGTGTGTGTAATATATATATAATATAATATGTATACTGTCGACTCCCAATAATTCGAAGTTGGTGGGACCAATGAAAAACTTTGCTTTGAATTATCAAGAGTTCGAACTATCAAGAGGGCAGAAAAAATCCACAAATTACACGAAGAGAAATTTTTTTTCTAACACAGTTAAATTTGAAACTATGTAATAAAATATCAATTGTGTACATAAGTATGAAATTATTTTAAAGTATTTTTAAAAAGTATATATTATACAGTATAAATACTTAACAAAAGTTAAAAGTCCTGTATTAAAAGAATACATTCATAAAAAATCCTACGCATCTCTTCTTCACAATAGCAGATCATCCTTTCTGAACACATGTGTAGCAAGGCCACGTGCAAACGAATGATATGGACGGATGATAACAGGTGTGGTTGGTATATTGTCTACTTAAAGGAATGAAAATAATAAAAGTGTCTTTTCACCCGAGGAACCGGAAAAAAATAAGAAGGGGTAGCAGACAGATTAAAAGGACTGCGTTACAGGGTAGACACGCAGAGACAACACAGCTCAAAACTTGCAAACTTCAACCCGTTTATTAGAGGACTGCACGTAATAGTGAGTGTTCGAATTGTCCAGAGTTTTATAAGATGACTTCGAATTATAGCATGTTGTATTGTGGCCAACAACAGATTTTACTTCGAAATATTGAGTGTACCAAAACGCATTGTTTTAGTTCGAAATATCAAGAGTTTTTCTAGGGACTGAGCATATACTTCGAATTATCGAGAGGTTCGTATTATCGAAGGTTTGAATTATCGAGAGTCGACTGTATATTAAAAATAAGCAAGAAACAGTAAAATTAGCATAATTCAAGAATAAGAAAGGTCGCAGTTACAAAATTTGTAGTGAAATGCGGAATCAGCTCCCCAGCAAAATATTTGCATAACTACACATACAGCAGTGTCGGCTTTGGTGGCTTAGAGGTAGCAAGCCCGCTTCGTAAGTCTAAGGTTGCTGGTTCAACCCCGGCTGGAGTCGATAGATTTTCTGGATGCGAAAGTCGTAGGCATGCATGTCATATGATCATGTGACATGTAAAAAATCCATTGAGTATCAATTTGACTCAGGTAATCACAGCAATATTTAGTATCCGACGAGAGCTTGAATTGAATAAAATTCAAATGCCACAATTGGTAGCGGAAGCCTTCACTGGAATGTAGTACCAATGAAATGGCTTCCACTCTCGGGAACATGCCGTATTTACAAAGGCTAAGTTGCTAATATGCAGCCCATTGTAAAAAAAACACATGGCTGTGTAATGTGATACATATGAAAACAGGCTCATTTCAGCAGTTGTTATTTCTTTCATTGCGTTGAATTTTACGTTTGTTTGATGCACATTTACTGATTTCTTTGTTCCAAATTTCTGAAAATGAGTCATTAACGGCATTTAAGTGAAAATATACCTGGTATCCACTCGAATGGAGTCTTTCTGGTGAGCGAGAACGTTGGAGATCACCCGAGCCTTAAATATCAACCATTCTATCATCAGCCGCAGTGTCACGAAGACCAGATAGTGGATGTCCAAGGGTTACAACGGCCCGCGCGCCAGAACCGTTATCTATCCAGTGTCTGCAATCTCGGCATTATATAAACCCGTCAACTATCTTCTAATGTTGTAATACTATTAGGAATAGCGATATCTCGACAAACTGTCAAGATATTTCTGCATAAAAGTCATCTGTATTCCAGACGACCATGGGTGCCACAGACGTCGTCTCACAGAAAATCTCTGCTATAATGGGCTCTGGATCACATCCATTGCACACCTCTGCAATGTGTCAATGTATTGTTCACTGTTGAATTCCGATCCCGTATAAACAACGATTCTCGACGAATACAGATCTGGAGAATACCTGGACTATATAGACTACACACTACAACAACGATTCACAATACGACTGGAAGATAAGACTACAGTCGTGCTGGTATCATGGTTTGTATAAGGATATGAATCAGCCGTCGAACTGATTTCCCCGTCTTTCATCCCGAATCAGTGACAACAGTTATTTATTGGGATATGTAATCTTCAATCCTTATGTTCGTTTATACCTCATTGATTCGGGCTTGATGCCATATTTATGGATGATACTGCAAGAGTACACAGAGCTCGCGTTGTTAACCAATGCATGAAACGTAAAACACCGCTTCGAATGAAATGGCCAGCATGTTCACTCGACTTGAAACACAACCTGGATTTCCATTCTGTACCGAAATACTGTAAGCGTTGCTTACATCCAATCATGGCTCCCTAATTAAGAAAAAGCTTATTTATATTCAGTATTTTTTTTGTAGCTTGGTATCCGACTGGTTGTGCGACAACTTTTTTTTTTAAAAAAAAGGAGATACGGGGATTTTTTGTTATTTTTAGATTTGTTTAATGCATTTTAAGAAAAATGTGCTAAAATTAGGAAGAGAAAAAGAAATTATTATTACTAAAACGGAAAAAAATAGGTAAAAATTGACAAAAAATAGCATAAACGCGGTTCATTCTGTACCAAAGGTTTATAAACAAATTTTCAATTTTTTCAATTTAATGTGTTGCTATATTAGACTAATGTGTTGCTATGCTACCTTCAGGATTAGAGATATTTTCTTTTTGTACAAAAACTAGAGCACTTTATCTCAGTTATTATATAAAATTGCTAAAAAAACAGTGATTATATTCACATAAGGAATTGTAAATTTTGAAATAAAACAGTGATTGATAAATCTGAAGGTTAAAACTCTTCTACTATTATACAAAACTTACACAAAAAATTTCAGTTAATTATGTTGAAAACTTTTTTAGCAATCGCTGACCCCGTTTGATTATTTTCAAAAAATCACATTTCCAGTAAAATGTGTTTTAAAGTATGACATCTGGGTTAAAGTAATGACATCTACTTTTACTAAAACACTTGTAGTTTTTGTTCTAGTGACCGGAAAATGACTTGGTTTTTTCATAAAGCTAATAAGATGGTCCATAAAACAAAATCATAAAAAAAATTTGTCAATTTTTGACAAAATTCACAAATTTAGGGTAGTCGGATACTTTATGTTAGTACTATTATAAAGTACGTTTTTTTTTTTAAAAATTATACTTGTTTTTATTTTTCTTGATTTTTTTAAAATAAATTCTATTTTATGTTTCAGAATTTTAAAATTAAAGTAGTTGAATACGAAAAACTTTAAACTTAACCGTGTTTCAATTTTCTTCATGGCAATTACTCTTTCGTTAGTATTCTAAAAAAATGCTTTTAATGATAGGAAAGTAGTAAAACTAGATATTTCTCGTGTATTTGCGTGTATTTAAGTGCTAATATTGATCTTGTTTTTAAGTCAAACTTTACCATTTTAACACAACTACCTTGGGAAATTTTACAAGCCATTTTTAACAATTATTCATGCCATTATTGCAGTCTCAAAACAAAAACTAATTTTAGTTTTTACTCAAATAAATTATGTTATTTTAACTCTACACAACATGAAATTTATTTTATACGTAATTGGTAAAACTTATTTTTCTGACTAGAAATTTTTTAACGGAAGATATTTAAAGAAAGAAAGAGAGCTTGCAAAAGAATTAATATTTTATTCAACAGATAAAAAATTGAGGCAAATAATTCTAGAAAGAAATCCTTCACATCTGATTATGATAAAAATTCCTTTAATTAATACTGAGATATTCTGTGTGTGTTGTTTTTATATCAGTGCTTATAATTATTATTGAGCTGCTTATAATAAATTTGGACAGCATAGTCATAAAATAATTAATCGTTCTTTATTTCTAAGCACTTTATAATTAAATACGATGTTTACTTAAGAAGATGCTCTCTTTTATTTTTAATACATGTTCTTTTTTTTTATTTTTTATTAGAAGCAACCTTTTCCGAATACTTTGTGCAGAAATATATATAGTACATTTGTATATAGAAAAAAGAACCCACACAATATTGTTTATATTTGAAATACTCATAATATATTCTGTATTTTCATAGAAAGTTACATTCAAAAATTTTAACATTGATTGTTATTGTAGAATCTTTTATTAATGGTATTTCTTTTTGTATAACATCAATTTGTTGCCTACGAAAACCGCGCCACGATATTTAAATTTTTGCTTAGGGTTTACATAATCATATCTATTTTTCATAAACTTAGTTGGGTTATTTTTGAAAAATAATAATAGTAAAAATAATATTTCTTATTATAACACATAAAATCCTTCATAAAGAGAGAATATATTCTTTATTAAGAAATAGTCCCTTATAAATTCCTCGTATGAAATATCCAGATTTTGGATCATTTAACACTTTTATAAAACAACACTAATTACAGAATAAAACCAAAACAAGCGAAATAGATTTATAATTTGTGGATAAAAAAACTTTGTTAAAAATTGATATCCCACAGATTTAATCTAGTTTTGAAATTGTTTAAACGTTAATGAAATCAGACTGAATTAAATTCTGATTAAGAATGGACTTTGTCACTGTATATACACTGAAGGGCCACTGAATTAGGGATACCTATTTAGTAACGAGTTGTGACTCCTCTGGCCTTCATAAAGGCTGCCACACGACGAGACATAGATTCAACAAGTTTCTCGAAACGTTACAAGGGAATTACTTGCCAAATATTGGCTAAAGCTTTCCATAATTCAGGAACCTTCCTGATTTTGAAGGTTGATGCTGTGTGATAGCTTTTTACGCCTTGTTCCAAAACATCCCAAATATGCTCAATAGGATTTAAGTCTGGGCTTCTAGGTGGCCAATTTATGACAGAAAAGTCAGAGGAATGGTCATCTAACCAGTCAGTAGCCAAACGGGACTTGTGAGAGATACAGTTGTCTAGCTGGAAAACTCCAATACCGTGCGGTTAACAGAAAAGCATAAACAGATGGAGGACATCAACCAGCAGCTCTACGTACCGAATTGCATCGAGGGAGGTTGGTACACGCACTAAAGATCCCAAACAGTGCCTCTAAAAAACACCTCAGAGCATGATTGAACCACCATGCCCTTGTACAGTTCCAACCTGGACTGCAAGATCCATGGCTTCATGAGTCTGATGATATATTGTCAGCCTCCCGTCGGCGTTAAATGATCGGAATCCAGACATCATGCTACTCCTTTCCAGTCCTCTACACTCCAGTTTCTGTACTCTCTTGCCCAAGCAAGACGTGCAGCCCGATGGGATAATTGAGCAATGGTATTCTCGTTGGTCGACGTCTCCCGAAACCCATACGGTGAAACGCGCGTTGCACAGTCCGTTTACTGACTGTAAGACTATCACCATCATTCAACTAGCTAATGTTTAATGTAATTTGAGCTAATGTTTGGCTTCGCTGGCTACGTATAATACGCCTGAAACGTCTCTCACCATGCACTGTCACGGCTAATTGTCCTTTGCAGTTTGCCTGATCCCTAGTTTTTTGTCCACTATTCATGTATTCGTGGACACTGTCGACCTTGAAAATCCAAGCTGCCTGACGATTTCAGAAAATGAATGACTCATGCGTCACGCATCTACGATTTGTCCGCGATTGAAGGTGTCTAAAGCAGGTAGTTTACTCATACTGGCAATTCCAACAACTAATTCAGATTAACCACAGTACGTGCTATATATGCAGTTACTTCAGCGCCGTCACTTGTCCATAAATGATGCGCATCGCTACACAATTTGCACAGCCCTTGCTATCCCTAATTTAGTGACACTTCAGTGTATATACTGTTTCCAGTTAACGTTGAAATTAGTTCTGAATAATAATGTAACATCAGCATTAATGTAATACAAATATAGATATCATTCTGATGCATTGCATAATTATTGAACTCAATAAATTCGCACATTGTGTCGGTTATAAATTAAAAATTATACTAGTTATTAAAAAAAGATATTTTTGCATTCCGTATGTTTAACTTATCGGAAATTCACTATGAGTCCGTCTATTCATATTAGATATGATAATGCATCATTAGATATACACATATTTCGTTATTTTTATTTCTTGGAATTATATCAAATATGTATTGCCATCATTGGAGATAATAATATCACATATATGATGACAATACAAGCAGTTTCTTTCCATCGATTCCCTTCTATATGTGACAATTCTCTATTAGTAATTATCTTTAGATGTCTAAGCATGTCCTTTGCTTCTTTTGTCCTTTCCGGAACAAACATCAGGTACGAGGAAGATTCAAAAATATTCTAAAAGAAGTACTTCTTTCATTTGTGATTGTAGGTGAACAGTTTAATTATTGTTTGGAATTGCATAGCTTTATTTCAATTTTTTATATAGCTATTTCTTGTACAATTTGTTTTAAAGTTTTAGTATATGTTACCGACAAAGAATAAAATTAGGCATTCTATAGAATGCCTAAATCTAGCCGGCAATGTATGAAATGATTCCAATTTCACACATTGCCTAGGCATTCTATAGAATGCCTAATGAGAAGCCGGTAAAGAATGAAATTCATCTCAGATTCGTTTCGAGTATTGTCAATTGGCAAGACACAAAACTTTTAACGCGTATCTCAGGTTTAGAATCTGTTAGTTGTACATTGCTGTTTGTTCGGAAATGTCAAAATACTCAATTTTACTTAAACTTGTTCAACAAAAAAATTGGTTTTTCCTGTGCTACCTGAAAATGGAAGAGCAAGCTATAGTGTTGGAGAAGGAGCCATGGTCTATAGCAGAGGTCGGCAACCTATGTCACACGTGCCACATGTGGCACGCAGTACAATTCTCAGTGGCACTTTGCATTACTCAACAAATTTGAAAAATTTTGAATTGTTTCAAAAATGCTCTAATGTGTGGTTCGCTGAATCATATTGGTTGATTGGTTTAACACGCAACACCAAAAAGGTTGCCGACCCATGGTCTATAGACATGAAACAACTATTCGACGGCTACTTGTCCAAAATTCGAGTTGATGTCGCAAAAAAAAAAAGTTTTTTTAAATTAAAATTACTTATTAGAAGTTAATAATTGATTTACAAAATGCTAAAATAACAACGAAGAAAGAACCCAGGGACTATTGGTTGCTGAATAGCTATAATGTGATGTTTGCTGAAAATAAAAGTAAACTCATTTAACCTGTTAAAGGAGGCGTCTGTACCATAAAACAGTGGTCCCCATCCCCTGTTCTGTGGATCAAAGGGTATCGGACCACTCAAAGAGTATTAAATTATTTCCATCTTTTTTTTCTGGGGTGTACTTTTCTCGTGTGTGCGGCTTTCCATAGAAATCACTTTATATTTCATGTAAAATCATTTTACAACTATTTTTTGGTGCAACTGAATTTTATTCTGAAGGCATGTTTAAATACAACTAAATTATAAAATCAAAACAATTTAAAGTATAAATAATCAACGTGCCACCCTCAGCGAGCCGCCGTAAAATTATCAAACGTTTACTGGTCCAGAAGATAAAAATATTGGAAAGAACTGCTATACAGTATTACGTTACGATTTCTTTATTTTCCCCAATGGAGCTGCAGATTGGTATTTTTACCATTTTCAGACCTTGTACATTCCCCAGGGGCTCGTATCCCTTTTTTGTGCGGCACCATGTAGGCGATACCAATTGCCGCCGGTAATTTTGACACCTAGTTTCCTTCCCAGAGCGAGATACCTGAGCTCTGACGATGTGGAAGGATGTGGACGATGTTCTAGGAATTTAATTAGCCAAGAGCAAAATTAAATTCCGGTATCTAGGGGTGTGATAAAATTCTGAAAGAACTTTCAACCAAATAAAAACTTATTACACGTTATGATATTGAACTGTACATCCACCTTTGTGAACCTTGCCTAAAAAAACAGAAAATTTATTTACAGAAAAAGGTATTGTAGTAAACACTTTGATTTTTTCCAGAATGCCAGTATACTGGCGCTTGTAATGTGTGGGAAATACGATGGTTTCTATCGACTTTGAACTTCTGAAGGAATTTTAATACAAGTATATGCGAAATCACATTTAACAGTAATTTTTTTTTCAATGGCATTCATTATTTTGTCACTATAACATTCGTACTTTTAGGAATGTAAGTCATTGATAAAAAAATCCTTATCAAGACCTTTTTTCATACTTTGTCTATATAGCTTTAAGCATTCTATAGAATGCCGGCATTTCATACTTCGCCGGTAACATATATACGGAATCAATTAAATAAAAGGATTTGTCATGTTGTTGAGAAACAAGAAATCTAAAAATATTCACAAAAGTCATCAGTTCTTCTTTCCATTGAAAATAATTTCTCCTTATTTTTATGTTCGCTAAGCCACAGGTAATCTTTGAGATAAATATTCAAATTACACTTTAATCTATCTTTTAAAATGCCACATTTTTTGCATATTTTAGTATGAAAAATATATACAAAGTTGTTCTATTATGTGCCAGGAATTATATTTTTTATTCCATCATCAAAAGGAAAAATAAAATAATGCAAAAAAAGTTGTTTAATATTATCTATTTATTTTCTTCAAAATGCATAAAATATGCTCTCCATATATTTTTCTTTCTTATTTAATTTGCCTCATAAATAACTCTGTTCCCTACTAGCAGATGGCGCTCACGAGCATCAGAATGAAACTCATGGAGAGTTGAAAAGGCCAGAGAAATCTGAAATCAACTGGCACACAAAAATATTTCATTTTCCTCCGAGATCGGTGCGCTCTTTTCAACTTTAGCGGAGCAAACTGATTAATCTTCGCCCGTTTTACTTTTTCTGCATTTAATTAACCGGCTCAATGGCCTCTCGCTCGAGCAGATAATTTTCAAAGGTTGAAACAGGATATTTCTGTGATGTTAACATTCCCCAAAGATTAAAAATAATTCCTCCATAGGTTGAATCTCTTTTTCTTCTTTATAAGAAAACTAATTCCGGTAAGTAAATTTTTTTTCAAAAATTTTATAATTTTGGATTATTTTTGTCTTCCATAATTTATTAAATATCTGTTGCAGAAAATTGGTATAAAAATGAGTTCATTTTTTGTTTATTATTTTGTTACTATTTATATGAGGAAAATATTAGTTTTTTTTAAATAAAAATTATTTTTCTTTTAAATAAATTATTTTTTAGAGTTATTCAAAACTTAATGAAGATGACATTTTTTTTTTCTTTTTAAATTTTGCATTAATACATTGGAGATTTTTACTTCCGTTCAAAAAAGGCATACTATAACTATTAATTAATCTTAAAGTAAATATTTTTATAAATTAATATCCAAAGTAGAAAAGAATTATTTGTATAAATTATTGAGTAAACATAAATATAAATGTTAGTTTTTAATAAATTAAGACAATTTATAATTCGTAAGTTTAAAGAGCAGTTTAAAATTATTTGTTTTTGTGAACTATATATATATATATATATATATAAACACTTTTCACATTTAAAAAAAATCAGCGCTTCAGTTTTTTTTAAACATTAATATTCAAAACTGGCATCTATTTTTAAAATTGTGTTCATTAGAGCACTTAAAAGAGTATAATTTATTCATTTCCTTAACTCCTTAAGTGGTCAAATTTTTTTACCCAAAATGTTTATAAAAAAGCACATTTTTTTATTACATAGAACTAAATACTAAACTATAATTCCAGCCTTCACACAAAAAAAAAAAAAAATACTGGATGAAAATTATTTCAGTACCATACACTAGCACTAAATAAAACACCATAAGAATTAAAATACACGCAAATCAAAGACAGAAAATATGAGTCCGTTCAGCGTACGGTCAAACTAGTTGCGGCTAACTTTCGGTAGCCCTTCCGTCGTACGGACAAAACGTTTAAGAGAATAAGAGAAACGTGCTTTTTGCAAACAACAAAAGTCGTATAACAAAGTGCACAAATAAATATTATTTTTCTAGAAACATTTATTTTTATTTAATCAGCAGCTATAAAAGTGAAATTTTACGTGAACGTGTAAAATATTCATTCATATTACGGTAGAAATCATTTCATATCTTACGCCAGAATTTTCTGTATCGGAAGCGTCTTTCTTCTAGGGTCTGTATTATCACTGCAAATATTCATAGATGGAATTCCTGAACGAATTACGTTACACGTTTCATTAAATTTAATTACATTTCACTGTCAAAATAAATAAAAATCAAAGACACATAAGAGTTAAAAGAATTTTAATGCTCTTCTCAATTAATAACCCTGCGACTAATTTATATAATTAGGATGTTTAATCTCTGAGTATTTTAAATAAAGAGAGCGATTAGATAAATTAGAATTCATAAATGGTGTTCTTATCAACATCATTAATCATACGATTTAGCAGAAATTTATTTAATTTTTCACGACAAAAGCTGTAATGATTACAACTATATATATATATTCATCAGGACAAGCATATATATTATATTATTACATTATTATTATTTTATATTTTATATTATTACATCATGACTGGGGGCATTTTGTACATTTATTACGTCTATGTAACGCAATGATTAAAATTAAATTTGCGAAAGGTATTCATTCTACCATGATGTTATAAAATTCTTACGCATTCGTTGTCTTTTAAATTCTTAAATAAAACTGTAATAAATATTCGTTTGAGAAGAAATTTATATAACTTGCGTTTAAGTTCCTTTCATTAAAAATAAAATGGAAAAACAAAATTAATTTTCGATAAAACTTTAATTTTGATGTTTAAAGTACTTTTCCGTAAAATATATCTAAAGAGTGTGACGTCCTGTGGTTATAATTATTGCTTTATCAAAAAAAAAATTTTTTTTTCTCAAATCGTATAATTAAAAATTAATAGTAAAAGTTTCAGAAATTTCTAAAAAAATTATGCTTATTTTTCGTTTATAAAGGCAATTTTTATGTTGATCACACATGTTTTTGATCACACATGTTCCTCTTTTTCAGTTCGTTTCAATCTCATGGGGCTTTATATAATTTTCCCTTTTTTTTCTCTCACAAAACTAAAATTTTAGTAAATCCCCTACACACATTCGACATTTTAAAAATTAAAAAAAGAAATAGCCATTAACAATTCAGAATAATTCATATGTTTCGAAGATTAATCACCCTTTTAACTGCACAAACTTCGCTTCTAAAAGTAGGAGGAATAAATGTTTGTATTAATTCCTTCGTTGACATATTTTGCGGCGAATAAAATATGTTATTTTTCACTTTATCTCTGTTCCATGCTTAAAAACATTAAGATGCGCCGATACACACCTTAAACTTATGTCCGTGGTTGTCAACACATCCATTCTTATCAAACTCTTAGATAGAGCATCGTAACTCAACTTCAACGACCTGATAATGACATAATTCTATGAGATAATAATAAGACAACGTTCTTTGGTATCCTTACCATCTAATGCATATGTGGATTGACTTATGTTATTAGTTGTTTAATTCACAAAGATAAATGCTCTGCGGAAAATTGGGCAGATATTATCTAGAATGGAGTATTTACCCACACGTCTGAATCATACCGTTTCCATATTAATGTATGTAGAGGCGATTTTTAAAGCCCTAGAATGAATGGTTTGTGTTCTTTTGTATTATCCTTTTTTCACCTTGTTTGGTTTGTATTACTTTTCGAACTGCCATGAAGAAAATGAAAGGTTTCTTTCAAGGCTATCTCCAACCGCAATACTTACGAAAAGGTTCGAATTGAAGCACTTTCCCCCTTCAGGTTGAAAAATATCTGGTTCTAACTTATGTTTTCTTTTTTAATATTGTGATCTTCAAAATTTAGAAACGTTCTCTTAATGCTCCTGTTATCACTTAAAAAATTAGTATTAAAATGAAAAAATAAATAAATGGATCAGGGTGTTTTTTTTTGTTTTTTTGTAAGCAAGCAGAATGCGATAATATTGAAACAATTTTCTGTCTGCAAAAATTACCGTGTTTATATTTTAGTCTTTTTATAAAAAAATATTTAATGATATAGTATGTATTGTAGTTTTTAAATTCACATGCCTCATTTACCGTAATTAGATAGCAGTGTGAGTCGATTAGAGAATTCTGCACTTAAAACTGGGCGAAACGCGAAATGAAAAATTAAGTGTGTGTGAGAGAGAGAGAAAGAGAATTATTTGATAGAAATCAAGAAAATAAACAAAACAGCAAAATAAATGCTTTTGAAACAAATTGGACTTGAAATGAAAATGTTATTCAACTAAATGTTACTGAAACCAAAAATATCAAAATTTAAATTAAAATGAAAACAACTATATTTAATTCAGTGAATGAATTTATAAAATCTCTGATACCTCACTATACAATCACATTGAAATAAATATCATTTAATATGTGTGTGTGTGTTCTGTTTACGTGAAAAACTATATTTTTACAATACAAAAAATCTGCGCTAACTGTGCTCGCTTACGTCTTCAATAGACTAGTGTGTGAGAGAGAGAGAGAGATTCGGATTCAATTCACAATTAGAACAAACGCGAGAGAAAGCCAATTATAGAAAATTTCTTTTCGGTTGGACCAGTGATCACCAAACTAGAAAACTTAGTGGACCATTAAATGTATAATTTTATATTTGACGAACCATTCATATATGATTGACCGCTTAATGGCAGAGCTCTATAACTATATTGTCACTTTTTTAACGCCTCTATTTACATTCCCATATCACTGAAAAGGAACTTCACAAAAAGCAATATCAACAAGATAAAGTGTTATACCACACACACACATCAATTTACCATCGTTGTTACTTTCATTTTCAAATGTTGCTAGTTACACCTGCAAAAATAGCTAAAAATTCACTAAAAATTGTAGCTAAATTTTTTTAAGGATATAATTCATATTCCATTACAAGTTTTGTTGCTTGCCATTTTTTAAATTGAATCTTCATAAAAATATACCGTAAAATCCGGTGTATAACGCTCACCCATACTTTCAAGCTGCATTTTTTTAATTTTTAGATATATTCGCCGCTTATAATGCGTATGAAGAAACTTCTTATGAAGAAACCTGAAATGTACGTGTGCAATGCTATTATGTTTTGAAGTCATTTATTCGAGATATTATCCCAAGGTTGTGTGTGTGTGAAAAAATAATATACTTCTCGAACTACAATTCTTTTAAGTTCATTGGAAATGTCATTTATTTTAAATGAACAGTATTCCGATCTATGTAGAAGTCTTAATTTTTTTATGCTCATCTTATTTTTTATTTTTAAAGCTCTCATTTTTATACCCAACGTATAGTGCACACCCGTAAACCTCGATCACATTTTTTTGTGTTAAAAGTGCGTATTATACGCCGGATTTTACGGTAAGTTATTTTCCAATTTTTATGCGGACTTTCAAGATCAAAACCTCTTCACGGACCACCAATCGGCGACGAATAGGGTAGACCAGCGTTTCTTTAACTTTCGATATCTCCGCGGACCTCCTTTATGTATCAGCCTGACATCGCGGACCTTAGATTTTGAACTCCCCTCACCGACTTAAAATTCTCGATCGAAATACACGTTCTAGTAGAGTTTTTTTCATTAGGTCAATTTAGTGAATACATTTAGGTTAGTATATCTTTTAATTTTTCCACGAGGTCTTTCAAAGTCTGTAAAACGGTGAAATCTTAATGTTGCATGAGGAACCCGCTAGAATACACTGATTAAGAACCACTGGGTAAGAAGACTTAGTGGCCTAAAATAGTGACTGAATAGGATTTTAGGGATGTGTGCCTATAGTAGAGAATATTCTCTCCCTGGGCAGGCCGATGGATCAAGGTGTGTGTGATGATGATATAGAGCAGATAGAGTGGAGCACACACACAGGAAAAAGTGCCCACTGAATTGCTGTAAGAGAACTGAAACAGTGTACAACATAGGTTCTCAATGTGGGCGTTTGAGGCTTTCAGGGGGCGTTGAGAGGGCACGGAGGGGCTTGGGCAGATAAACCGAAAAAGACTAAAAAAACACGCTGATTATGTACTAACAAAAGTAAACTTGAATAATGTTTACCTTATGTTGATTGTATGTATTTTAATCATTCCTATATCAAATGTACGAAAATTCACATATTTCGGTAGTACAGGAAGTGGATGAAAAACTTAAAAATTTACATTAAATTTAGGCGTACATTAAATTGAATGATATAGTACATTTTAATTTCTGTAGTGCACGTGTTGTCTTTGTCTGTGAGCAGTAGGAAACATGTTTCGTCCACTGCATTTCATTACGTATATTATCCAGAAACATAATTTAATATGTTAACCAGGAATTAACGTGATTCTTTAAAGGCTGAAGCTGTCAATTTAAATTTATTTTGAAAGCCATAGTTTATTATGAATTACTTCGTATCATCAAAACCCCTGCCTGTCTTTATAGCAGGTAATCTGAAAATCTTTTATTCCACTTTTTTAAATGAAGAAGAAATTCAGTAGCGTTTCAATTCCAATACTATCCTACCTATGACTAAAATGTATAATATTACACATTTGCAATATTATACATTTACATTCAATATTATTACACCATATTATTTGTGGCAATAGATATTTCAGATTCGCAAGTAAAAAAACTGGACTTAAGGGGAAAAAATGAAATTAAAAAAATATATTTTTTAGTAAATGATATTTTTTAAGACTGAACTCTTGTTTTCACCATGTATTATGTACACTCTTATTTCTCTTAGAGCTGGAGGGGGCGGTATAGAAATATTCACTAGAAAAGGGTGCGATACCGAAATATTTATTAGAAAAGGGGGCACAAGTTCAAAAAAGGTTTGGAACCTATGGCGTACACGGATGATATAAATGCATTCTATAGAGCAGTGATTCTCAACCACTGTGCCGCGGCTCTTTTGTATGCCACCAATTTTTTTGGAAATTATTAATTATACTCTGAGGAAAAAAATAAGATCCAGAACTGAATCATTCGGACATTTTATAGAAATAAACTAAGAGTAACCGTGGTATATTTAACTTATTATTTCGTGGATAGATGGAAATATATTAGAAATAAGCAAAATTCTTTTAAACTTATTAAATTGTTGATGTGCCGCCAATTTTTGAAATTTTTAAAAGTATACCCAACAAAAAAAAGAGGTTGAGAATCCCTGCACTAAAGAATATGTGTAGGATGAGACAGAAAGCTTTTACTTCAAGAAAATCTATCTTTGCCAAATAGATTGGTGTAAAAATGTTTCAACGCGTACTACTCCCTAACATATCGTAATAACATTGTCCAGAATGACCAGAGACCATCACAATTTTTAAATATCCTGATAATAATCTGTGAATATTCAAGACCCAATTCGTATTGAAGGAATACTGAAGCAAAGTTGTGTGTTTGGACAAATATTACAGTAGAGGTCAAACTGGATGATCAACCAAATCCGAGAAGAAAAAAGAAAACTAAGATTTATACAGTTTTTCCATTAATATTTCATCAAATTTTGGTTTTGTATTTGTATATTTAATTATTAAAGCAAAATTTAAATTACTTTATACAAAACCTCATTAATGAATAATATAGCAATAATAATAGGCTATAATTTTCACGGAAACGGATTAATAGTTTTCATTTTATATATCTTGTAGGAAAACATTTGATACATGCCCTTTTTAATATAAGTCCAAGGATCTGTAACCGGAATAATAGCATCGTATACCAAGATTTTTGTGCCGGTAAATTTCAATGAAATTCATGAAAGATTTTATCACAAAACCCTTTTTAGTATACAATTACGGCCGGTTTATTTGACTAATGAATAATGAATATTCTCAGTAAATTTTCCTGGATCTGTTTTGTGCATCGATATCCGCTTCATGTATGCTTAGAATCACCACGGTGGCCGCGAGTATTGATTAACGTTGGCACTATAAAGCAACACGAGGGTTTTTGGTGACGGACTTCGTAATTTTCAACCATGTTTAAGTGAAGAGGACGATATCAGAGCTGGCACCTCCCTCTCCAAACTTCTACACAACGCCAGTGAAATAACTTTAGACCTCTGAAAATTTAACGAGCATTGAAGTCCCTCTACACGGCGGGTCTTCAGTGGAATTAGGGTTCAAACTCATGACATGCTGACCATGAGTCAGAGACGATGACCACTAAGCTACCGCGGTGGACGAGTGGACATATTTACTAACTCATGACCAATATTGTATCTATCGAAAGTTTCGAGCACAGGAGTCATTGAAAACCTTCCGTGCAGAGGGACTAGTAAAAGTTTAAAAATTCTAGGCTCAAGAAGGCCTTGTGGGGTGGTGTGATCTTGTAGAGAGTGTGGTGCTATGTCGTCCTTGTTATTTTACCGAAGGCTCAAAATCATGAGGTCCATCGACACTAATCGTCCTGCATCGTGACCGACCTCGTAGAGCTTCAGTCCCATTTAGAATGTAATGTTAATAAAAAAAATCAATCAAGTATGGCAAAAACTTTAAAGATCATTACACCTAGTGTCGGATTATTTTTTAAAAAGAAGATATTCACATTCGTATTGTAATATTTCTTGCAATTTCTGTGGTCAAAAAGGGAGACAATTTCCTTGTAGAATTCAAGACAAATATTTTGGCAGAATTTTCGTTCCTGCTGTTATATAAATTATTTTTGTACAAAATATTGTTAGAATTTTTTAAAAATTTTTATTCTTTATCGTTAATTTTGATTCGAATTATAATTAAAATTAATCCGCGATCATTTACGCAAAGACTCAAGAACCATTACAAAACTATATAAAAAAAATCAAAGTCTGAAAATTAAAACATTGATTAACATATATTAATGTCAACACAAAAAAGCTGAATTCTTAAAACTAAGCACTGATCAAACTTTAAATATAAAAAATATGTATATAGAGTAAAATACGCTTAACGCGAAAACGCTTAAGGCGAAATATCTATTAAGACGAAAGAATACAACGGTCCCGACAAACTACTGTGTATTTCCATGCATTTTTTTCCTCTTATTAAGAAACAAAAAAAGATTTCCCTTCTCGAAATGAACAAAAAAAGGAAAACAACAGCCGCGCAGGCGAGATTTAAGAGGGGTGTGAAATAAAAGAGAGGGGAGTGGTTTTTCACATGTTTCTTCGAAAGGATGCCAACTTGGCTTTGAAATACCCTCAGAATAGCCTGTGACAGAAACCAATATTTTTTATCAAGCTCCTTTCACCCTCCACCCCTACAAACAAACGCCACGCAAAAACATCTCATCTCTCTTTATTTGGCTTTAGAATTCGGTAACGAATACGTCGCAGTGTAGGTAAAAATCAGAAAGTTTGGTTCTAAGGGGGTCCCCCCTCCTCTTTTAGAAGATGGCCCCTCCTCTTTTAATGGCAAAGATCTCATAGTTAAAATAAAGATGTTTAAAATAAAGATGGAGCTTCTTAAGGCTATTGATAAAAAACGAAAATGGAAATCTGTAAAAATTTTAGTATTGCAAACTCTATGTTATCAACAATGATTAGAAAAAGAGCAGCACATTATGGAAATGTTTGAATGGAGTAAGTTTGAGCCCAGAGCGGAAACGGATGAGAACGGCCAAGCACGAGGATGTGAGACGGCTTTACTTGTTTGGTTCAAACAAGTAAGATCTCAAAATGCTCCCATATTAGAACCTTTTTTAAATGCTAATTTAGTATTAAATTTTTCATAAAATTCTTGTAAATATTTTTATTTTATTGATTTTTATGAAATACTTGCATATGTACATATCCGTGTAAATAAAATGTTCTCGAATTTACTTAATTTTGTTCAATATATGTTGTTGTTGTTGTTTGTTTGTTTTTTGCAATATATTTTAACATGAAAAAATATTTCAGTCCCCTCAGTTTCGTGTTAAACAATTTTCACTCTTTGTTCTAACACTACTACCTCTATTAATGCCTCTCCTGACAAGCAGATTACAATGCCTTTATTAGAATGACAAAAACTGATTCCATAGGAAAAAGAAAAACTTTTTGCGAAGTTTTATGTTAATTAGATGCGGAACAGGCACCGACGATCCACTAATACATTTTTTTTTTAAACATTTATAAACCCGTGCACCACGCAATGTATAACACGGGGGCATACAACACAGACAGAAGAGAAAGGATTACAACACAAACATCCATGCCTTCTCCGGGATTCGAACCCAGTCCTACGGCACCGCAGTCAGCTTCACTGACCACTATACCGGATGGGCGGCTTCCGCTAATACATCAATGGCGGAAATACGTCATATAGGAAAATTCTAGATAAGACAGAACATTGAAGGCATATATTTTTAACAAATTTTATATTTTTGAGGTTGATTACTGTCCAGGTATGTGAGAGCCTAAATATATTTATTTTAATATTTAAAAGTAATGTTTACAGTTAATATTTACATTTATTTAATTAATTTTTAAAGTAATTTAATAAAATTTACATTATAAAATTCTATTGACAGATTATAGTTAATTTGTCTCGTTAAATTTTGGTTTATATTACCATCGATTGATAATTTATTTCAGGCTTTAATTTTAATAATTTTTATTGTTCTTGTTTAAATAAATTGAATGCGTATGTGTGTTTGATATATATATATATGAAAGAGTGAATGAGAGAGAGAATTTTATCTTTGACCTTATTTAATGCCAACATATGTGTATAAGATGAGGCAATTTATTCTAATAACATTGTAAGAGAAGACTACAATGCTATACTAAAATATTGTTATTAATAATAATCTTATTTATTATTTTTATTATTGTTATTCCTATTGTTATCAGTAGTTTTTAAAAGGTATTTTAATTAAGTTACTACTGAATGAAATGAAATTACACAGTGAAATGTCGGAAGCGGTTGAAAGGAAAATATTGTCACTAAATATTGTAATTTTTCTATGAAAAAAAAATCTGTAAACTTAAATTTTTTAAAGATATATAATGCTAACTACATAGGTCATGCGCAGAAAGTTTTAAAATAGATCTCAGAAACGAATAATTTATAGTTAAAAAAAATCGTTTGCCGAATTCCATATTTCAGTTTAAGGTAATTAATTCTGGTTGCTTTTGTTCCAAAAATTAAGAATAACCTTAAGAATTAAGGTTATGGAGGAGATGAAGAAAATTATTTTAGTTTAATGTACACATAGTGGATGTTACGAACATGATAATGATTAATAAATATTTTAAATAAGAATTTTTTAGATGTAATTCGATGTCGCAGAGGGAACATAAGAATATAATTCGAGAATAACCGATACATTATTCAACAATGTGAGGATAATATTATATCGGGGATAATATTACAAAATATTTATCGGGTTGTTCTTCCCACTCTCTATGATGGTAATAAGTATCAATTTCACGATATCGGAATATAAATATCCAACATTTTAGATACGATTTCTCAGATAAGAAAATGTTGACATCCGATATGTCTACAGAAAAAAAAATATAGTAAAAGGTTTGTAGTTTGTGTGTGAGTGAAGACCATTTAATATGAGAAAAAAAATTCGTTGAACATATAATAAAAACACTAAAAGACTCAACTAGATATATAAAATCTAAGAAAAAATTTTTGTCACAAAAAAAAACTCTCTAGATTATTTATTTTTTTAAAAAAAATATTGATTATTTTCACATGAACAATTTTGTTTCAGTGAAAATGAAAATGTTTAAAATAAAAGTTTATTCCTCCTTGCTTTTCTGGATCAATTCAGTGCATTTTACATTGAATGAAATCCCTGCAAGATTTCCTGAAAGGCTAATTGCTTTCCCCCATAACTCATGTAGTAAGCAGAGGTTATGTAAAAATTTTTTGCTTTTGAATACGTTCAAAAAAACAATTTTGTGTGCGAGATAAAGTCTAAATAACGCATTTTTATATACTCAAAATGACTACTAAAACGTAGTGAGCAGTGAGCACGTTTTGCATTCCAATTCTGGAAGAAAGAAATATATTTTTGTGTTGTTGATTATTTTCGCTGAAAAATAATTTTTTTTCTCAATAAAATTAAAAACTAAATTTGCTTAGTGCTTATCTTGAAAATACCAATATTTAGATGAGAGGGAAATTGTTTAATGATCATGAAAAAGTTTAGATTTATTCATAAACAAAGTATTATCATACAAGTAAATACGGATTTTTTGTTGCCTAAGACATTTACATTTTTTTAAAATTTGATTATAGTTAGATCTAAAAATAGTCCGCAGCCTTTATTACAGACTTGAAATTTGGCATGCTTGTTCCTTTCTTGCAGTAGACATGAGCTAAGAACAGGTTTGGCAAAAATCGAACCCCAAGGGGCGTTATAAATAATTATTTCCATTTTTCAACCACAGTCTTGAAATTTGATAAGGAGAATCCTTTCATAGATATTAGCTACAAAATGGTTTTTTTTGCGAAAATAAACCCTCAAGTAACGTTGCGGGGGATTATGGGCGTTAAAGATAATTTTTTTCACTTTTAAACTATTAGACGTACAGTCTTGAAATTTTGTATGCTTGTTTCTTTTGTTGAATAGAGGTCTACTAAAAATGAATTTTACGGAATTCGACTGCTGAGGGGAGTAGACTGGGAGTTACTAGGGCCCCCCGTTTAAAAAAATTCCCGTTTTCGAACTACTAGGACTATAACAATGAAACTTGGTTTGCCTGTTTCTTTTGCTGAATTGAAATCCGCAAAGAATGGTTCTTTTGGAAATCGACTCTCAACAGGGTTACGGGGCGGGGTACTAAAAATTCCGTTTTTGCTCTATTAGATTTAGACTTGAAATTTGGCACGGTTGCTTGTTTTACTGAGTAGAGATCCACTGAAAATTGGTTTTGCAGAAATCCACTTGGTTATTGGGTTACGAGAGCACAAAATATCATTCTACTTCAATTTTAGAGATTATTAGAAATTATTTATTAGTTAGTCCTTTTTTATATGAAGATGCGATAGTTATTAGTATAGGAATATTTTTCAATACAATCGAATTCTTAATGCTAAGAATTAGATATCAATAATTTATATATATATATATACAGTATATATTTATACAACATCATGAAATATCCAGCGAAGCGGGTGGTCAGACAGACTGAGGTCAGACCCACAACGTCCACCTCCAATGGATCCCATCACATGTTAACATTAGAGTTAACAAGGTGGTCGCTGATACAGACTGGCCAAAGAGGGTAGTGAGAATGAAACGACTACTGGCAGTTCCTTACTTATCAAGAACTATACTCAGTGGCGGATTAAGCGGGTGTCGGACCTGGCTTCTTCCAGGGACCCCCAGCGCTGGTAGGGGCCCCCAAGCTTGATGAGTGCAAAGGCCAGCAACAAACCAACCACGCCACCTTGGAATAAGTAATGAAAAGAAAAACAACGATACAATAAACCCCGCTAGAAATTTATCGAGCTGCAAAAAAAATCCTAATGTAAAAAACTTTTGAACATATTTTTATTAATGCCGATATCGAATGCATCAGGTTAACGATTTTTTTTAGTTTTAAAACGTGTTAAAAATAATTTAAGAAGTACTATAGGAGAAAAGACAAATTGAACAACATGGCCATATTATATACAAAATAAAATATTTTGGGCAAAATAGATATGGTCAAAATAATTGATGAATTTGCCAAAGAGAAATCAAACTGTATAGCAAAGCTGTAAGCTCTTAAGTAAGGTTTTTAATTTTTTTTTTTTACATACAGTTAAAACTTTTCTTTAACCGAAAATTTTTTTATAATATTAATGCATTTTATTTTGGAGAATTTAAAGTAAGCGACTCTTTTCACCATTTTATTTTCGACTCTTAAGCCCATGGGCCATGAACCTTTTACCGCCAGGGGCCTCCAACTACCTTAATCCGCCTCTGACTATACTCACAAATGAAAGATCCGAACTAAATTTAATATGGCTTATTCCACTTATCCACAATGGGGTACGCAGGAACATTCCCCGGCTCTCCCGCATAAACTCATCCCGCGTAAAAAATTGTTGTGACCATCCAGCTTCACCAGATCATATTCTGGGATGCATCGGGGGGGGGGGGGTTACTTAGAACCCAATCCCCTTATAATAGATTTTTTTGGTGGTCAACAACCTTCCGGGGCTGATCTGATGTATGTCAGACCTTTCAAGGATAAGAACACGTACAACAGCTTTTATGTTTTTGTATATAGAATGAAATAAGATGCGAGAACGAAAAGTTAGTCTGTTTCTAGATTACAATATCATTTTGCGGCGGCAATAGCCTAGGGATCATGGTCAGGAATTAGTGGCTGGCTTTGGTGAGTCGCAGGTTCGATTAGTGATCCTGATGAACACCCGCCGTGTAGAGGGCCTGATGCATGTTAAGTCTGCTGTGGCTCCAAGTCTTAGCTTTGTCATGATGTGTAAGTTAGGATTGTGGATTGCCAGCTCAGGTGTCGTCCCCGTCACTTGACTGCGATTCTAAATTATCAATACCCGTATTTTTAGAATGCGACATTAATGAACATTCACTCATTCACGTAATCTCTTTAAAGATTTAAATAAATCTCTACATTGATTGATTGATTGTTTATTAGTGTCTTTCTCTGAAGCAACATGAGAGCATTTTGAGAAGGACCTTGAAATTCTGAACCACGATTTAAAAATCTCACAAACCATATTCTGTCTGAAGTCATATATATATATATATATAAGTGTGTGTGTCATTTCCTGTAATTCTACTTTTTGGAAAAGGTAGTTTTATATTTTTTTTAATACGCTTTTATTAGCTTCACCTGTGATGTAACGAAATCTTTGAACTCGATTTTTACCCACTTTAAGGTATCCGACTACTTGCGACAACTTTTTTTTTAAAAAAAAAAAATAGAGATATGGGGATTTTTTTGTGGTTTTTACATTTGCTTAATACATTTTGTGAAAAATATGCTAAAATTAAGAAGAGAAAAATAAATTATTATTACTAAAACGGGTACAAATTGACAAAAAATAACATAAACGTGGCCCATTGTGTACCAAAAGTTTATGATCAGATTTTCAATTCTGATGTGTTGCTATATTATTCATTTTTGAAATGACCCGAGATAAGAGATATTTTCTTTTTTACAAAAACTAGAGCACTTTATCTTAGTTATTATATGAAATTGCTTTAAAAAAACAGTGTTTTATTCACATAAGATTTTGTAATAAAACAGTGATGATAAATCTGAAAGTTTATTCTACTATTGCACAGAACATACACAAAAAAATATTTTTAAAACTCTTTGAGCAATCGCTGGCCCCGTTTGTGCATTTTCGAAAAAGAAAAAGAAACACATTTCGAGTAAAACGCGCTTTAAAGTATGACATCTTGCTCAAAGTAAAACATCTGTTCTTTAAAACACTTACAATTTTTGTTCTAGTGAACGGAAAATAATAAACTTGGTATTTTTATAAAGCTAATAAGATGGACTATAAAATAAATCATAAAATAAATTGTCACTTTTTGGCAAAATTCACAATTTTAGGGTAGTCAGTTACCTTAAATGGTCAGATTAATTCGAAATATTGCACACTTGTCAAGGACCATGACAATACAATAATTTAATCATTTTGTTCCAGTTTCCTAATCAGGATCAACAATTTCCCATTTCCAGATTTGGTGAGTGATTTCAGATCCAATTTCCAGATTTGGCAACTAAAAGATTCAGTTACAACCCCAAAACGAAAATGCTCATTGTAAATACAAATACAACAAACGAAAAAAGTGTTCTTTCTGTGAAAAAGAGAATAATGCGTGTCAGCTGATCCTACATTTTGCAAACTAGGCCATATCGACGCACTGATAAGATGCCAGTGGGTATTCCAGATTCTAAACAAATGCCACATTTAAGATTAATTCATCAATAAATAAAGGATAGTTTAAAAAACTTTAAAAAAAACACACTTTTATTGTAGATCGAACTAAAAATGAAAAATAAATTATAGTTTACAAAACCTAAAAATCACGCTTTTATAATTGATCGAACTAAAAAGTAAGAAATATTTCTTTATTTAAGAATAAAATGATTTACAAGAAATTTAATGTCATTGTGATAAAAGCATGGGGTGCTTTGTACTACATTTTTACTCTAAATATGCATTTCAGAATCGAACTAGCAAGAAATTATACCAATTGATATCGAGCACTCCACGCTTTTACCACAACAATGGCATTAATTTTCTCGTGAATCATTTTATTCTTATGTTAAGAATTACTTTTTAGTCCGATAAACTATACAGTGTTTTTTATGTTTTTTTAAACGAAAACTTATTTTTGAGAAACTAGAAAAAAATGTAAAAAATTCCAATAAACATTATCCAAAGCATTAAAATCGTTCAAATTTGAATTAATATTAAGTTAATTTGACAGCGGTTTCTGTATTCGAATCACTTTCATTAAATTTCCCATTTCATTTCAATTCATATTTTCATCCCCCGATTTGAGGGGGGAAGTGGCAAATATCTGCATTACAAGAAAAAACACAGTAATTATTGTTATTTTTTGTGTGCCACAAAAAAAATAAAATTATTTCCCTTGAATGCTTGATGTATCGCCATTCTTAAAACATGTTTAATCGGTTGTTTCAAGATTTTTTACCCATAACGTTAAAATTAGATGCATTTTACTGTGTCTTATAATAAACAAAAAATTCACGTCTGTGTCTTTCAGTTCTCCGCATTTTAGTTCACCTCTTTATGATGCAAAAAAAAAAAATTGTCTAAAAACCAGAATTCAAATTGCTCCTTCCACAAAGAAGGAATTTTTACCTCCGCATGAATTTTTTTTTATTACTCCATTTTTGAAAGACCCTTTCAGCGCACATTAACTGGAGAAATCGACCACCTGTTCCCTACGAAGGTCATTAGTTACAAGCTCGAGTGTTAAAATCGTTTGGTTGAATGAATCCGTTAGTGAAAAGAGTCGTTTGCAATTTTGCTGACACCACCGGTTCTCATTAAGTTACCTCCTTATGGAAATCCAGAAAGAAGAACGATTTTTTAATTGCTGGTCTCGTTAAGATACTTCAAAAAGAACTTAATGTTGCGCGAAAAATCTTTTAAAAACTTTAAAAAAAATAGTTTTTTATTTAATCTTTCGAAATGTTCTTCGTTGAAAAATTTCGTGACTTCATCATTACCCATAAGTGTCATCAAGTATGCCTTTCTTAAAGCAGTGTTAATCTGAGCCTAATGTTTAGTAAACACTTTCAGAATTTAATGACATAGAAATAATAAAATCTGACAAAAAAACTGAAGTAAAATCATATTATTCATTGTTTATTTTTTTGGAAAGACGCGTTTTATTGTATAACGTTTTATAAATCTCATTTGAGAAATGTTGTTAACAATTAGAAATATTGATCGAATAAACCTTAGAAATTATTTGACATAAGCAAAATCTTTTCTTCTTTTTATTCTCGAAGAAATTTAAATAATTCTATCACAGTTTAAATAAGATTGATTTTTTCTGTTTTTGACCGGCTGATTGAACAATGCGAAAGGCTTCTAAGTAAATGCCAAATAATTTGCGTAATCACGGAGTACCTCAATTCTAGGTATTTATGATAAAATTAACTGCTGGATTTTAACTTTCTCCCGTTATCTACATTTAACTGAACTGAACTCAGTGAATTAGTACTTACTCTAGAATGGCTCGCGTGTATATGGAGGGGGAAAAAATTATTATTAATCAGAACCTACTCAAGAGAAAAATATGTTATATGGCACGGAGATTAGAAAAAAAATAATTATATACAAATCATATTTCAAAATTGAATATTGCCAGAAAGTGGTTGAATGATCCAAAAAAAAGGAAAGACTTACCGTAAAATTCGGCGTGTATCGCGCTTCTATACTTTTAAGCTGCAATTTTTAGTTTTTAGCTACCATTCGCCGTATAAACGCGCACCTTCTTTGTGTTACGAAGGAACCTGACATGTATAGTCGCAATTCTCTTATGTTTTGAAGTAATTTATCGAGAGAAGGTATTATCCCAAGCTTTTGAAAAAATTGTATACTTTTAGAACTACAACTCTTTAAGCTCACAAGGAATGTTATTTCTTTTAATAAACGGTATTTCGAAAAATGTAGAGCTCTAAAAAAATTTTCTCTGTACCTCTTTCTGTATTTTTTTAAGCTCTCATTTTTATAGCAGGCGTTTTACACGCATCCGTAAATTACGATATTATTTTCTGAGTTTAAAGTGCGCGTTATACGCCGGATTTTACGGTAGTTTTTATTAGAAGATTTTAGAATCGAAATAAAATTATTTTTCTACAATATAAATAGCCAAAAAACAATTATTCATAAATTAGTACTGAAGAGTGAAGAACAAGATGCATTGAAACCTATTACGTAACCCCAGCTCTCTCACCACGCACTGTCGAATAAGTCCAATCCAGGATCTTTTCTTTCTTTCGTTTTATCGTGTTCTGTCGTTTCGCGCGACACAGTATAAGTTTCTTAAAAAATTAAATAATATAGAAGGTGTTAAATGTACGTGATGTTTTTTTTTCTTCTTTGAACTACTTTGCAGATGTCCTCCCATCGCAATAAAAAGTATTAAAATACCTGTTTTTCTTTAATGAGAATTACTTTGACTTTTTACAGTAAAAAAGCTTGAATACCAAAACTTGCAGTTGTGACGATTTGGGAAAATTGATGGGGGTAGAGTGAATGTTAAGAAATTAAATTATTGATTTATTACGCTTCCACAGCTATATATATTAACTACAAAATGTACATTTGATTAAAAGTTATTCAAACTATTAACTATTCCCATTCTACAGAATATGTTATTTGTGAAAGAGGAGGCAAACACACAGCTTCTCTTTTTCAAATGTTTCAAAACGGACTGTCTCTCCACTCTCTTGGGGTGGGGCGGTCGCCTCTTACACCTTGAATTACTTGGGGTTCCGGCTCGCAGGTGTGGAATTCTGCCGTTGGATTTCTCACAGCCATTGGTTGTTGGCGTGATGCCATATTAAAAAACCCATCTATATATTTAGGGGTGCACGTGTAGATGTGAATTGTGTAATTCTATCTGCATAGAGAGCTGATCTTGCTGCGTGGCGGGAAAACGTTACACGCGTTTATTTTATAATGCAGGATTGTGAAGAGTGTTTCAAGCCTCATCTCTTCGGTTTATTTCAGCCAATTTGTTGCTGAGAAATACCATTTTGGTAGAGCTGTTTGAACATGTTGCACCATACCAAGATCCTCGAGATAATCACTAAGCCATTCCTCTCTTTTACACTGATAACGATCGCGGGTATCTTGTTTTCCCATGCAATTTTTTTACCTCTGACATTACTGCTTCAGAATTGTCAGCGAGACGGCTAGAATATTCACGCTCTTTCTAATGACTGAAATTCATTGCAACGAGTTAGGATTAGGAATGTAATTTTTAGAGAATAGTTAATTTTTTTCTTCATTATGTTTTCAGTTGTCATATTTGTAGAGGGTATATAACTACACATCACTATGAATTTCGCAAAGTAGCGATGTCTGTACAGTTATATGATTAAAAAAAAAGTATAGTGGAGGAAATTTCATTAAAGTTAGTATTGGGGGCAGATTTAAAGGTTGCAGAAATTTTATCAAACCCTATAACGATAGAGGCTGATGGCATTTCAAAATAATCTTTTAAATGAAATTTAATTCTAAAAATTATAATTGCTCATTTGAATTTCTGAAATAAACAATTTAAGGGATTATTTTTTTAACAGTTTAATGTTTTAAAAGAAAATTGAGTTATCAACCCATATTCGGTTGAAATTAGTTATGTTTTTTTTTCTTCACAAAACGCTCTAGAAAAAAAAATTTACACCATTATCAAACACGACATAGGCTTAAAGTTTCATAATTTCAAAAAAAAATTAAATTTTTCTCTGAATTTGAACAGAATTTAACACATTCTCTGAAAATGCCCCTTAACATATTTCTCTTAAATTCACAGAACATTTTGTAGTATTTTCAGAGATAAGGTTTATAAAACAAAATAAAAATTGTCAACTTTGTGCAAAATATTTTTATAAGCCCTGCTGGGGAATTCTCCAAGATTTTTTTTTATTTTTAAATTAAAAGCATATTTAGGCTTGTCTTTTATGAATAATTAGAAAAGTTATGCTTAAAATGTGTATACCAAAAATCTTAAGAATAAATTTTCTTTGGGATTAATTATTAGCAAATGTTTAATAGCTGATCTAATTTAAAACTGTTTGTGAAACATCGTGTTAGAGAGCATATGGTAAATCAACTTATTTACATATAAGAACACCTATTAACTTCAAATAGTTTTTCTACAGCGAAATTTATTTATAACTTTTAAAATTACATTTCGTTGGCCATTGTTTAGAAAAAGACAGTTGATAATAGTTGAGGGAAAGACCATTACTTTTTCCTTGACTGTAGAAATGTTTTCTTTTTATTTCCAATGGGCTGCGGATTTTGGGTGTTTTACCATTGCAGACCAAGGAAAATTCCCGGAAGCTGTGGTATCTCTTTTTAGTACGGCACCGTATAGGCGGATACCAATCACCGCTGGTAATTTTGACGCACAGTTTCCTCCCCAGAGGGAGGCACCTGATCTTTGACGATGTGAACCTGTACTAGGAGTTTTTTCTGAGAGCACCCAAGCCAAAACAGACACTCTAGGGATCTTTTACATGCCATATAATCATACGAAATGTGGCCGCTGTCTATTTTTGCATCATGAAAATCCACCGACTTGGGCCGGGATTGAACCCACAACCTTAGGCGCAGAAGGCCAACCACGTCACCCAGCCGGCGACTGTAGAAATGTAAGTTTATATTTATCTGGAATTTACCATAAAAAAATCTTGATGATTTATTTATTATTGTCTTACTTATCTACTATAAACTTATCGTTCAAATGCTAATATTATTTGTTTCGCTTTTACTTGCAAAACTAAATGTCTGTTTCCATCAGCCCTTTTTACTTTTGAAGCTGAATGTCAAATATTTAAAATCCTTAGACATTACTGATTCTGAAACTTTATTCTCGTACTAGTAAAATATAAAAGTTTCATGAAATATTTTGCTTAAAATATGTGAAAAACCTTTTAAATTTTGTTCTTTAAGTTTGTGGATGTTTTGCATTGCATAGACATGAAGCATTGATGAAATCCGTTCTATCAAAGTGAGTCTTTACTGAAATCAACATAAAATACAGATCAAGCCATTACTTCGTTCTTTATATGCTTACGTCATATTCAAATAAAAGCACCTATTCAAATAACAAGCTAAGGGACTTTTTAAAAGACCAACATTAAACAAGCACAAGAAAAAAATATTGCTTAGCGCCCATTACTATTCTATGGATCGATCGGCTGTAATGGTTTCCAAAATACGTCTCAGGAAAAAAGGAAGGATTACTGGTTCCAGTAATGGCCGAAGGGATACCCAAACAAAATGGTTCATTTCCTGGAAAAGATTCATAAAAAAGGAAATAAATATTTCCTCGAAAAAATGGCTGCTTTTACTTGGGATGCATTTGCTTTTCTTCTTCTTTTTTTCAGGCTCTTAATCATTTTTATGACAAAGTGTTTCTTAAGCTTCCATTTTTTTTTATTTCCGTCGAAAAAGAAATTTTTATATAGATAAGACTTTTGTTTTAAAAAGCGAACCTTTTATGTTGGTTTTTGTTCATTTTTAGTGACACTTTATGTAGTACAGGTCATTAATTATATTCTGTTTTTTTCTTCTTATACCAAACGACATAGAGTTAGCATTTATAAATAGTTTTCACTTTATTTGTATTATCTTAATTTGCTTTTATATAATGGTTAAATCGCGAGAAATGTATTGTAAAATTTATTAGATAATTAGACTTCAATGGACTAAATTCATGTGACGTCATAGTCACGTGATAATTACAATTAGTGGCCCATACAGGAACTTTTCAGGGGATAGGAGGTCGAGGGTGAAAAGTCCACTATTCTCGTATCATAACCCAATACGCCGCCAAACATACTCTTTTGATTTTGTTGATTTTCAGGAACAAAGAAACAGTAAAAAATAAATTATTGAATAAATAATTAGCTTTAATTAATAAAATAAATTATAAATGACAAAAACTAAATTAAATTTTAAGAACTGTATATATAGAATTATATTCAATCGATAAAAAAACTAGGGTGATGAGGGTTCCCCTCCTACGCCTACGTGTGCAACTGACTGCATCATGTGTTTCCAGCCAATCAGATCCTAAATTCTTGTGACATCACAGTCACATGATGAATATATAATCATATATATCCAACCGTTCATTTCAGGCACTTCACTGTTGCCAACTTTTGCACTTTTCAGAAACTTTCTCTTAAAAAATACATATTTGTCTACAATAATAACGCACATTGGTAAACAAAAAATGCACTTGACTTAAAAATACTCGTATAAGATTTTTTAAAGAAAAATATAATTTTTTTTTAAGAATCATAATTTTGTTTACCTAATTTTCAAAGTTTAAATTTTATCTAAATTTTACAAGGAGAACAACTAGTATATGTCTAATGTCGGTTATGAATTCGATGCAGAACACGTGATTACATTTATTATGTAGCCGTCATGAATTTAGTCCATTGAGAATCAATAATTGTAAATAGGCTTTTTTGTGGCATGTGTGATGGTTAAATAATTAAATTCTGTCTGATTCATTTAGCCTTAAACCTGTAGGGAATCTAATTTTTTTAAGGAAAATTCTTTTCTGTGATTAAAATAATTAATTTTCTGTTTTGATAATTCAGCATTAGAGTTATTTGAAGAGTTAAGAACAATTTATTTTATTTTAAAAAGTGATTCATTACAATAAAACGGTTTCCGAAATCAAAAATATTACCCGCGAATTAATATTAGAATAAATGCAACAAAATAATAATAAATCCCTTTCTAACTATAACTAACTGTAAAACAACACTATTAATACTTTTTCTGCCTTATTTTATTTGAATTATGTTATTTTTCATGGAACTTGTTTAAAAGTTAAGGTATCCGACGACTTGCGACAACTTAAAAAAAAAACCAGGAATATGGAAATCTTTTTGTGGTGTTTAGATTTATTTAGTACATTTTAAGAAAAAAATGCTGAAATTAAGAAGAGAAAAACAAATTATTATTACTTATATATAAATGGGTAAAAGTTTACAAAAAATTAAATTAACGGAGAAAAAGTACAAAAAGTTTATGAACAAATTCTCAATCTTTTAATTTGATGTGTTACTTTGGTATTCCTTTTCGAAATGACCTTCAGGATAAGAGATATTTTAGGTTTTTTTTACAAAAACTGAAGAGTCTTATCTTAGTTTTTATATGAAATTTGCTTAAAATAACAGTGATTATACTCACATAAGGGACTGTAAATTTTTTAATAAGACAGTGGTTGATAAATCTGAAGGTAAAAACACTCCTACTATTACACAGAAAATACACAAAAAATTTGTGAATTATTCTTAAAAATTTTTGAGCAATCGCTGTCCCCGTTTGAGTTTTTCGAAGAAAAAAAACACACTTCGAGTAAAACTCATTTTGAAGTTTATCTTGTATAGAGTAGTGTCTGCTTTTACTAAAACACTTGTAGTTTTTGCTCTAGTGAATCAAAAATAAAAAAATAATAATTTATATTTACAAAGCTAACAATAACGGTCTATAAAATAAAATTATTAAAAAAATTGTCAATTTTTGGCAATATTCACAATTTTAGGGCAGTCGGATACCTTAAATAAAATATTTGTAATTTTATTCAATTAATTTTTTGTGTTAATTTTATATCTGTGGCAGCTATCACATTTCATTTTAGAATCCGTTTAATGAGACAAATGTACCTTATCATACTTTTTTACAATTTTTTTAAATCAAAATTTAGATTGCTTGTTGAAATTCTCATCACATCCTGCAAATTAATATCATTCAATTTGCATCTATGTTTATTCTTGTTTATCTTCATGCAAGAGATACTTTGCTCACAAAAAATGTCGATTTAAATATAGAAAACATGTTCTGTCTATTTCACATCTTTATCTGAAGTAACACGAGGGCTATTTCCAATAGACCTTGTTATTTCGCGAACTCAAGCGATATTTCATTACAATCAATAAATGTGTCATTCAGTCTTTATTCATTTAGAAAATCTATTATTCTCTTTTTCATTACCTGAAGTAAATTGTTATAACCTTTTATACCTTTTGTTTATATAAGTCTTTAAATATTTACAAGTAACTTCTATCGTAAAATTTCACATCCAGGATTTCGCATGAAAGAAAAGAAACAGAAACTTTTGCATGGAACGGTCTCGGAACCGTAACAAAAGTTCTAAAAATACCCACGAACGAGTCTCTGCCACCCTCCCCAAATCCATCAACTTTTTCTGGACTTGTGGAGGGCCAACAGGTTTAGGAAAACACACATCTGCAGTTGGCATTTACTCATTTCCGAACCCAGCGTTATTATGATTGTTTGTTTATCAAAAAGCTGACAACGCGCCGCGTGTGTTTTCACAGCTTTGCTTCTGTAAGTTGCGTGTCCCTAAAGATTTCACCGTAATAATGTGACCTGTCATCCAAACAAATCGTCTGCCAAATAGAAGAGTTACGTCATCTGGCAGCGCAAGGCGTAGGCTTGTGAGAAAAATAATGAGAGTTATTATTTTCGCCATATAATAGAATACTTACGAGATTAAAATGTTTGACGTTTATTGATTTAAACTGTTTTTATTCAGAGAAATTTAAGTTTAGAATATTTTTATTAAAATTTAAATGTTGAATTTTTTTTTATTAAAATTTAAACTGTAAAATTTGCATAAAATTACTTGTAAAAATCGAATAAAATATTAGTAATTAAATATCTTTTTAAATTTTTTATTGATTGTAATCAAGCTCAGATGAAACTAATTCAACTTGTTTATTTCTGTATAGTTTAAAAGAATATGCACAAACAAGAACTCAAAACAGGTTAAATGCTAATGCCAAAAAGAAATAAAATTTAGAAATTGTGGAAAGTAATTTTATATATTATTTTCTGCTCAAAACATTTGGAAGTTTTTTTCGCAGCCTTCTCTTTTATTTATGTACTTATCAAGAAAACACGCAAAATAGTTTTTATATTGCTCTAAACACGATTTTTTTTCTTATGTGTTCTAAAATATAGAAGTTTACAAATAAAGTATTATAATATTCCGTTATTTGCATTTGTATTAAATATCTTAGTTGCGGTTAAGTGGGGAAAATTATTAACAAAGAACTGCTCATGTCAAAGGTTCCAGCACTTTGGGTTCTATTAGGTTCATAAGTATGAAACGTCGGATTTCTTAGGAAATATATAAAATTGTTTACTTTTTTTCAAAAGCTGTTTATTTAATCAAAATATACTCATCTTGCTTAAATACACCTTTCCCAACGAGAGTTTAATGCATAGATGCTTGCCTGTCTTGAAGAGAGAAATTCTGATCTGTAGAATCAATAAACTTTGTTATGGAGTTTTTCTGACTTTATATGTATGAAAATACAGTGAAATGTTACGAACTGTTTCCTCTAACCAAGAATATTTTGCTATTTCCTTCGTAAAATAACCTCCAAACAGGGAAATGTATTTTCTATTTTACGAACTTTGTTCTCTTGTGATTAAATTTTTAGCGCGTGTTTCACGTAGTGGACCAAAAGCGCTATTAGGACGCAAATTTCGTCTTCGTTCCATATTTTGTAGTACCTTTTTCTCAGCCAATAAGCAACCAATTAACCTTGGGTTTTCAGCATTTGGTCGCATTTGTGCCCTAGATGAGCCGAATCATATTTAAATTTTCCCATAGTTTTCCCGAATTTTCCTACAAATGTTCCTGAATTTTCGCTAGTTTATAACAAAATTTTCTCAAATTTTCAGCTCAATAGTAGTACATTTAGAGGAGTGGTACAGTACTACTTTCTGTTAGTAAAAAGTTCATTAGTTGCATTATTGTAAAATACAACATGTGAAAAACGAGCTAAAACTACTTGGCCATGCCAATGATTGATATCTTGTTTTCTCTATTTTTAAAATATTTCAGGATATTTTTTAAATTATTTTAACTTTTACCACATTTTAAGGTCATTAATAGCCTTGAACTGGTTTTACCAGGTGCCTAACTCCCCCTAGAACAATGAAATCGCTCCTAATTTTTCAAATAAAAAACTCAAGTAAAATTAACAGATTTTACCAGTAATTAAATTTAAGGACGCATGTGTGGTAGTATATACTTAAAATTACTGGTTTTAAAATAATGTATGTTTAAAATTACTCGTAAGCTTAAAATGAGAAAATGTTAAAAAAATCCTTAATTTTAAAATATATTTATTTTTAAAGTTGAAAATACAATATATTCCTGGAGAATGCCTTTTTTCTTGTTCTTGCAGGTTTCTTTTTGATGGGTAAAATATATCAAATGAATAGATATCAATTTTCAAAAAAAAAGGGGGGGGGATATTTATTTTTTAAAAATAATATATAGTGCTTAAGAATTTAAAATTTGTTTTATGTAGTCTCTAAACTATATTAAAAGACGAATATCTATGTTACGAATATTCCATATAACGAACCTCTTTTAAGGATTTAGCGACTTCGTTAAATAGAGATTCGACGGTATCAGCAAAATTTTTTCGAAATTCTGTTGAACAGGAAAAAAAAGACTCAAGAAATAAATAACATCGCACACACAACACTAAAATAAAAATATGAGAAAAATTCATTTAAAGATTGCATAAAGGCATAGATTTTTAGAATTAATGCACTCAACAAATTTCTCAAATGTCTAAAACTAATTTTTATCATAGCTAAAATTTACAACTAGACTTGGCACTGAAAAAAGAAGATAATAATAATTTTATCTGTTAGGATATTGTGCAGCCTTTATAGTTTTTAATAAAAAAATAACGAGACTTCCTTAGCGTAATTTATTGACAACTAATTATTGAATTAGGTTTTCGTATTAGAGTGTTCTGGAGAGAATATAGTATAAGATCCTCAATACTTCTCGTTTTTTATGTAAATAATATTTTTGATATTAGAATTTTAATAAAAATTAGAGGATTATTGAGTTGTCATGGGCATAACATACGTCATCTTATTTTTAAAAAAAACTCGAGAATAAAGAAAAAAATTATTTTAAAAAATATCAATAATTATAGAAAAGCATTTTCTCCCGCGTGTTGATTTTTGTTTCTTTTTCTCTTCCTTTGTGTATTTGAAATCCTGTCGAGTTTAAAATACGGTGAAAATCGTTTAACACGAAACTGAGGGAACTGAAATATTTTTTCGTGTTAAAAGAATTTCGCGTGTTAAGGGATATTTCAAAAAATTAAGTTTATTAGAGTACTTTTTATTTACATAGATATGCATATATGCATGCATTCAATAAAAATAAATGAAACAAAAACATTTTCAATGCCTTAATGAAGTTTAATACAAAATTTAGCAAAACCAAAATCTTTACAGATTTCCGTTTTCGTCTGCTGTTTTTGATCAACAGTCATTTTGAGCGAAATACCAGTTTGCCCCCCCCCCCTCTCCGAGCTCTTTGCCATGGTGCTCATGAAAAAAAAATCTTGCAAAATAGAAAAATAAAACGCGAACCAAATTCACTGATTTACTGATTTTTACTCACACTACGATACTTTCGTCGCCGAATTCCAAAGCCAACTGGTGAGAGATGAGATGCTTTGTGAGGCGTTTGTAGGGGAGGAGGGTGAATGTAGCTTAGATAAATAAAATTGGCTCGTGTCACAGGCTATTCCGAGGGTATTTCAAAGTCAAGTTAGCCTCTTCTACAAAACATATGAAACCACCTCTCTTTCATTTCACATCCATCTTAAATTTGTGGCAGATCTATACGGTTTCTTCCACAAACACCTTGAGGACTATTTTATGGAATGCATTCTTTCAACCAATTTTCACCGAGACAGGAAAACATGATTATGCAAATTAGGTTTAAGATATATATTCTGTGTTCGCAAGTTTTGGAGAGTTAGTGAAGTGAGAATCGAAGATTATTAAAGTGAGAATTGAAGTTTACTGAAGTGAGGATAGCTCGGATGTGAAGTGAATTAACAATCCAGCCGTAGTATGTAAACAGTGTAGGACGTGTGAAATTGAAATCACTAAACAGTGATAAAGCCAATTATTGGTGTTCAAGGCCTCCTCTAAAGGATAAAGAATTACAAGAAGTTAGAGAGTTAAATTGTTAGATCCCGTCCGAGGTAAAAACGAGCTTGTATAAGTTATCGTAGGAATATAATTGAATGTCCGTAAATATCATCCCTATGCTATCTGGTCTCACCTCAGTCTTCTAAGTGTTGATCAAATATATCTTAATCGGATTAGTATTGTGTCTGTGTTGAATAGTGTGACAAATAAACACATTTAGTGAATCATGTCGTCTGATCAATTAGTTCCTTCCATACATCTAGCCGGGTTAGAGGGAAGAAGGAATAATACTTCTTGACAAATTTGACCTACGCAGCTGGTGTTTTCGTATTTTATTCATTCCCAGAAGGGAAATCGTTTCGTGAAAAGCGATTTTCGTTTCGTGCTAAGAGAAAAACGTGCATGAAAATACGTAGTATTTATTCGGGACCGTTCAGTGGCGTAACGTACACTCCCGCATGGCGGGGGGCAGGGTTCTAAAGGGCCCAAACATAACTTTGCAGGGGGACCCTAATATTCTCCGTTACGCCACTGGGGCCGATGTATTATTTCATGTTACCCGATATTTCGCATTACGCGTTTTCGCGTTAAACGTATTTTGCTGTATTTTAAACATTTTTATTCATTACTATAGAATTCACAATGTTTATTATACTAGAACGCTGAATAAAATTTTTGTTCGCTTTAGGCATGAATTATTTTCCCTGTGTCCATGTCGCAATTGTAAACTTTAAGCAGATTCAAGTGATCGCATTAGAATGGTCGCAAACTCGTGACTGGCATTGTGGAATCGTGAGTTCGAGTCCTGATTCCACTGAAGACTCGCTGTGTAAAGAGCATGATACACGTTGAATCTGTTGAGGATTAAAGCCTTCCCGTTGGCAAACATGGAAGTTCGAAAAGTGAGGCTCCAACTCAGATATTGTATTCGTCACTTTGAGCGTGGTTAGAAATTACAAGGTCCATTCCAACACCTCTCAAGTGGCTTAGAAGTGTGATGTATATGTGCAAAGGTATATCAGATGAATTCACAGTGGCGTAACGTACATCCCCGCATCACGGGGGGCAGGGTTCTAGGGGGCCCAAAATCAGACTGCCATCAAGTGCCTTTGTAAAATCGAACTTGGAGGTCCCCCTAAACTTGACTTTTCAGGGGGGGGGGACAAATGTTCTCAGTTACGCCACTGCCTGTGGATTATTGTTTAATATTCTAGATTAGGTTAATTTTTAATTTATAAAAGTTTCTGAGAAGGGAGATTGATAACATGAAAATTATGATTCCTTTGGCGATGAGCCTCGTATCTCTAATCAAAATGCTACAACAAACAGAAACATGATTTTCCTTTTAGGAAAGTTATCTAATTATTGATGGTTTTAGTGTTTTCCTTCGAACACACATCTATAAAACATACCATTGATTCATTACCAGTTGATTGACGATCGATGATAATGCAGAGGGTCCACTTCAGATAATTTCGACTAATTGAAAAACAGAACGCTTCCTATTCCGATGCATAAAATAAGCAATTTGTAGCCTCTCTATTTATGTTAGTTCTATCACTACCAGAGAGAAAAAGAAAACAGAAAAAATATATATATCGTCTGTCAGAGGGAAAAAAACACCTGCCATCGCCTAATTAAAAATTTTCTCACAACACTCTAAAACAAAATCAATTATTCAGAACAACACAATCCACATCTATTCTCAACATACATTCATGGAGGAAGTTAACATTTTTTTTCCCCGATAGAGGAAGAATGTTTCATCCCCCCTCCCACCTGTATAGAAGACTTAGACCCCTGAAGTAGACTCCTATTTTTCCCACTGCTGTTATCAACAGGCGCGTGTTCCGTCTCATCACGTATGCCGGTCAGACGCTTCGACATATTTTATTCTCCGCGAGAAGTTACTTGACCTTGCATGCGTATCAATCATTTTGGAAGATTACGGAGATATTTTTATTGCCGGTTTTTTCTCCTTCGCTGATACCGAGACGTGGTCTTTTAATGCACTTTTATATGCCTCTCATTCTGATTTTATTACCTGGCTCTAATCCACCTCTGAAATCCCCGCGAAATCTCTGCACTCCATTCGTTTAACTATGTTGTCATGATTTTCCATTTGATGTTTCCCGCTCTTTTATGTGATTGTTGTTTTGATTTCTTCTTTCTTCGTCTCCTTTTAAAGTATTTCTAAAGGTTTGCCTTTTTTCTCAATCCACCATATAGCAATCGCAATTAATCATAGTTCTCATATGAACAATAATATATTTCTAAGTGAATTATTTCATTGGAAGATTAAGAAATATAGGCAAGGAGGACTTCAAAATGTTCGACACTATATCTTTCATCGCGCTCAGAACTACAAGTTGAATTCAGAGATATTGGTTCACTTCGATTATAAACTTGATTTTAAAACTATAAATTCAAACCAAACAATTATATTAAAATTAGTGTTGCTTTCCGCTTTGTTGGGGTGGCCACGGTAGCCTAGTGGCCTAGGTAACGGACTTGTGGCAGAGGCATGTCATGAGTTCAAGCCGAGAGCCGCTGATGACCCGCCGTGTAGAGAAGCGATGCACGAAAAATCTGTCGAGAGCTCAAATGTCCTCCTGTTGGTGTGGTGTGGTAGTTAGGAGACGAGGGTGCCAACTCAGGTGTCATCCACATAAATCTTCCGTCGTCAAAAGCCCTCGTGTAGCTGAACTGTATATGTTAGATTATTTATGTTATTTTTTTTTTTATTTTTTTTTATATGTTATATTGTTAAGGTCTCAGGACCCTTAACATATATCTGTGCACTCGAAAAAAATATCCTTCTTGAAACCAATGTAACTTAGCAATAAAGCAAAACAATCATTTGAAATTTTTATCACATGATAATCACATATATTTACATTCGTTCTCAAATTTCCGGAGAATTTGAGAAAATTTTTAAAATTTATAAAGAAATAAAAATTGGACAATTTTTCAAAAATTTGAAAATTAGTATTTTACAGCGCGCAAGATTCTGAAGTACAAAATTGATCAAAATTTACAAAATTAACTTTACTTGGTATAAAATTGTTCACTTTCGAAATTATACTAACTTTTAAAAAATTTAGAGAAAAAAATATATTTTTTAAATACAATTACAACAAAAATTTTAAGAAAAAAATAAATTCAAATAAAAAAAATTTATTTAATTTTTTTTTGAAAATTGAAGTATAAGTTATGAAGAGCCATATTTTGAACACGTGTATGAAATTTCAAATCGATATCATAAATAGTTTCTGAGAATTTCTGCGCGCAAGCTAAAATTTGTTGTTTTGAGAAAAATGAAGTTAAAGATACGAAAAAGATAGGGATTTTGTTTAAATTTCTCTAGTTATTTCTCAATAACTTCGGAAATTTTTACAGTATCAACAACATTTTGGTATCAAATGCTCAGAAATGTTGAGGCTTTAACATATATTTTTTTCAAAAAATTGCAAAATTTGCAATTTAAGAGTCCTTAGATATCTTAATATTCACTCACCCGCTTTGCTGGATATTTCATGACATTGTAAGACTACATATTCTTCCTATCTCGTTGTTATCGAAGTCTTAGCAATAAGCCTTCGATTGAATGGAAATAAATTCTTGTAACAATCGCCCTCGCCTCTTGATTTAAAAATGACAGGACCATTTGAATTTCTAAAACGAAAGTAAATTTATCCTTTACGCCTCTGTAAGTCCTCTTTGAAGTTCGTTTCTTCAAACATCTCTCCCCAGAACAATTTTTTATCTATAATCCCCCCTCCCCCTGTAACACCCTTGGAATTTGATTTTCATAAAATCCGTCCTTACAGCATGTCTTTGCAACAGAAGAAATGCGTTTGCCAAATTTCAAGTTTGTAAGTCTAAAAGTTCAAAAACGGAAATTTTTTTGACTATAAAAAAAACATTTCCGCAATCCCTTTTGGGTGTCTATGTTTGACAAATTGGTTCTTGTGTGTGCGTGTGTGTGTGTGTGTGTGGCGAATCTTTATTCATTAAAAGAAGCATATCTGCCAAATTTCAAGTCCGAGATCTCGTGATGAATGATGTGAAAATTCCAGTGAATCGCTCTTTTCTCTTAAATCTATTTTGATTTTAAAAAAAGCACACACAAAATCATGGGAACTCTTTTTTAATAAATTTTAGAGATTAATGGAATCTCTGAATGATTTTTTAAAAGCTAGTGTCGTTTGCTATTACTTTTATTCCTCATGTTTTAACATCTCTTGAACTTCAAAATTCACCTTCGAGCATACTCTAATACGCAAAAGCTTTTCTCCGTGATTGTTGCCATGCTCGGATTTCAATCATAGTGATCTTGAGTATGCTGTTTTTCCCACACACACATGTGTGGCAAAAAAACTTGGTATATTGATCTTTACACCGGTGTATCACTTATTGTAACAGATGCAGTAGGTTCGAAAACATCATTTTTCAATATCGAGTCCATCATTTGTACACGCCCAGAAATTAGATATAATATAAATTAGAGTTACACGAATTATATCAAATTAAAGCAAACGATAATAATATGGAAGAAAATTTTCAATCTAAACAGTTTCGATAACTACTGCATAACTTATAATCAATTAAAAATTAGTTCGAAATAAAGAAAAGAAATTTAAATAGAACTAAATACAGTCGACTCTCGCTAATTCAAACTTTCGATAATACGAACCTCTTGCTAATTCGAAGTATATTCTCAGCCCTTAGAAAAACTCTGGATATTTCAAACTAAAACAATACTTTTTGGTACACTCAATATTTCGAAGTAAAATTTATGGCTGGCCATACAACACGCAATAATTCGAAGTTATCTTATAAAACTCTCGACAATTCGAACACTTACTATCTAGAGTCCCGTAGAAAACAGGTTGGAGCTTATATGTTTTATGTTGTATTGTCTCGGCGTGTCTCCCCTGTAACGTGGCCCCTTTGATGGCCATATGTCTTCTACCATTTCTTTAGATTTCCCTGTTGCTCAGGCGAAAAGACACTTTATTGCTTTTCTTCTTCAAGTGGAATGTTCTGGCTGCACTTGTCAGCCGTCCATATTTCTCCTTTAACACGTTTCCTTGCTACACATGTGTTCAGAAAGGATGGTTCGTTATTGCGACGAACTGACATAACGATTTAAGACTCATCTGTGTGATTTATAGCATGTGGCACCAAATAGGGCATGGTCCGGACTGGACCCTCTCTTGAAGAACCAATGGGGTTAGGGACAGTGTCTGAGGGAACCGGGTACGAAAGGATTTTATTTCCAATGAGGAATGGAAGATACTTGATGGAGCGTGTAAAAGTCCTGTTCGAGAATTACTACATAAATGTATTCTTTTAATACAGGACTTTTAACTTCTGTACAATATTTATACTGTATAGTATGTACTTTTTAAAAATATTTTAAAATAATTTTATACATATGTAAAATTGTTGTTTTATTACATAGTTTAAAATTTAAATGCATTAGAAAAAAATTCAGGAGTTTTTTCGTACCCTCTTGATTATTCGAAGTTTTTCATTGGTCCCTTCAACTTCGAATGATCGAGAGTCGACTGCATTGTATAATAAGAAACAATCAAACTAAATTTTTCAAGGAATGGTGCAGCATTATTGTTATGAAGGAGAAAAACGAATGCGCGGTGTACAGTATCGGAAAGTCAAACAACTTTTATGTGATACTTTATTCCTCATGAACTTGCTTAGAATCTTATAAATTATTTAACATGTTATTCAGAAAACAATTAAGTTTTCTCTGTCAAGAGAAGCACAAAATCGAAGATCGTGATGCTGAAAATAAAAATTTCCATCTGTACCAAGTAAAGAAATATCTATAAAATTTCCGATTTGTCGAGACGAAATCTTGTGTTTTTAGAGCTGAATGAGAAAATGTGAAACCTCTCAGAAAGATCACAAGAGCTGTTCTCATAAATTATTCATTGTAGTCATTTGATGGCTTCGGCTTTGAAAAAAGAAAACTTATCCACCCTGTAGTAATTTGATATTCAACTTAAGTACACAGTTCATTCTGTTTCCTCTATTGATAATTCAGTTCACTATGTTGAAGCCATAGATCGTTCCATTAGCAAAGCGACACTTATTAAAGTCTGAGGGCACTTGTATGGATTTCTATTGTGAGAAATATCAATAGGACTAGTTAACTCTCTTTTTAAATAGAACTTTCAAAAAAAATTCGCATTCCCATTGCTGTAGAATTTGTTATTATTGTTAAGAGCCAGGCATATATTGTTATTCGTGGAAAAAAAAATTCCAGCTCCTCAGCAATCATGTTATTACATTTGATGTATTCATTTTTACTTTTTATTATTTTTCATCTTTTTCATTTCAATTTTTGCAGCCTATTTCCGAAAATTTATTTAACATTGAAAATACTTTAAATGAGATGCATAAAAAATATTTATCGAACGTATTATTAATTTTAAAAAAGTTAGATTTCAATTTGCCGCTCAATAAAAGACATAAATTTCTAGCAAAATAGCATATTTTCAACTATATTGATAAGTTTAACGACCGTTGCCTGCCAACTTCTCTGAGTATTTCTTAATGTTGTATGACTATTCATAATTTTTAAGATAGATTATAGCACTACTCATAGTGCTTGCTTCATAATTTAAAAAGGATAGGACCTAAGTTTCTAAAGCGGAAGTATATTTATCTTTAACGCACCTATAAAACCCTCTCCTTGGAGCTGATTCCAATAAAACCCGTTATTAGCGGATCGATCTCTACAAATAAAAGCAAGCTTGCCAAATTTTAAGTCTACAGGAATAATAGTTCGAAAATGAGAATTTTTCTGCGACGCACCCGAAACCCTCTTTGGAGTCAATTTCCGCAAAACCGTTCTGGGCAAATATCTACCCAACAAAACAAACATGATTGAGAAATTTTAAATCTATATGTCTAATAATTCAAAAATGATATTATTTTAATCTATGAAACTCTCCCTAACCCTTGGGATTCGATTCCTATGAAACTCGTTTTTAGTGGGTCGCTACTCAACAAAGGAAACACGTATAACTTGTAAGAAATACATACATGTACAATACATACAAGAAGATATAATATAAATACATAAATCTATTTTATATTTAAAGGTTTAAAATTAATAAGGCAAATTTAAGAGTATATATATATTGATTAATATTCTAATTTCTTATTGCATTTTTAAAAATGATCAAAGCTCGTAAATTTGTTGGAAAACTAACAAAATATTTTGTGATTCAAATGGCCTTGTAATGCTCATTATGACATTTTTATGCCATATGCCATTTTTAAAACTAACACACACACAGGTGAGCAAAAGTTAAGGAACCGACACATTTTCCCTGATTTTTCAAACACTATTGAACAGTTTTTAATGAAAATTGATAAACATAACAAGAAAATAATACTCTTTTAAATTATTCAATCAAGTTTGATATCTGTCTTTTATATTTCATGCAAATTTAGTGCTAGTGTTTGAGAAATGGTTGCTTAAAATTTTTTTAATAGAGCTTGAAGGTGTTAGAAATTTGAAGTGTCTCCAAAACACTGAAATTCGAATATACACCTGGATTCTAACCTGGGCTTTTTGGCTCAGACAGTATCTTAGTCATCTACCATTTCAGTGCTCTCTGCTTAATACATTTACGCAGCAAAACATTTCCACGGACTATAAAATTAAGACTATTTAAGATGGATCAAATAAAGGCAAGAAATAAAAATTATTTCGTAGCATTCTTTTGTAGAACGTAACTTCATATTATTTCCTTTTTTCGTACTGAACTAAGTTTGATAATATATTGCTTAGTTAAAGAAAAACAATTGTTTGAAAGGTACAATAATTCTCATATATAAATACCAATTTATGTGAAATTTTTCGATGTAATTGGAACATTTTTTGATGAGTTCTAAGAAAACGACAAGCATTAACTTATGGAATATTGTTAATTTAAGTACATAAAATAAGCAACATTTGGTCAATTTAAGCAAACGAACTTTTTTTTTCAGTATTTAGAGTAATAACAATAAACACGAAAATTATTTTTGAAAACATATAATTTTTTTAGTTTGACGCTGAATAAAATAACTCGAATGATGTGATTTGCTCTTTTTGTTCATGCAGAAATGTAGATGATTAAATAAACGTGATCAAAAATAAATATTACACAAATCTTAAAAAACGATATGCCGTAGTGAAAAATGAAAAATATATACGGAAAACGAATGAACTGAAGTGACTTAATTGAAAAGATTATTCTCTTTTTGTGAAAAGATACTATATTACGGTTAAACGATTAATGTGAGTAGACTCAGATGAGATAGAATACCTTGATAATACTCATATAAATAATGATTAAATTTAAAAGAAAGCTAACTCAGATTCATTATTTATGTAAAATAGTATGAACACAATCTTGAAATTTAAAAATTCATCCAAGGTTCAATTTCACAAATATTTTTGCAGTTTTTATTCCTGGCATTTGAATCCACTTTTTAAAATCTTAATTTTTCAAATGTAATTTTCTTTTTTGAAATTTTAATACTAATTGATAAATAATAATTTTAATATTATCCTAACTTATAAATTTCTTATTTCCAAATCAAGAACTATCAAACTCATTTTTGAAGACATAAACAAAATTTTTATCAATTTAATACAAAACCATATAGAAATTTCATGAAAAAAAAATGCCATTATTTTTAAGCAACTTTTTAACTCTTTATCACTATTAACCCTGAGGCTTACGGTGAACAGTGCGATGTTAATATTCACTCACTCATCTCACTATTAAGACTATATATTACCCTAAAAATAATTAAACTGTCGAAAAATATTTATTGGCTTATTCGATACCTCGAATCTTTATAAACATGCCTACAAAATTTTAAAGCTTTACCTGCATTTTTTATCAAGTTATGGAGTAATATTTGATGCTGGACAGCGACTACCACGCCCACATTTCAGATTATCTGTTAGAAAAGAACCAGATAAAAAATGAAATAATTATTTTTCTACCGCGCGTCAATGAGACTGACAATATATATGCAGTAATAAATCATTTCAAGAAAGAATTGTGCAATTCATGCAAAAATTCTAGTTTGTGAATTGTTTATTGGGGATTTGGTCAAGATTTAAAAGTTGCGCGTGCTTTGTATGATATTATTATGAATGAAATTAAAACTTCAAAACGGATTCCCCCAAAGCACAAATACTAAATTTCATTTTGATAACTCAGATAATTAAAAATCTAATTCGCAAGAACAGAAAACCTCTCCTATTTTTATATATTTCTTTTTGGTGATATATATATATCCCATATGTGTGAAATTCAACACTTAAATTATTAAAATATTTTAAGATATTTATTTAAACAAATGCACTTATAAGCAGTTCTTATATTTTAATATATTTTACTTATAAATTGTTATTTGATTTTGCTTTCATTTGTGTACAATATTTAACATGCGAAGGCTTTTAAAATCATGGAAATAAAAAATAAAGGCATAAACATCTTTTGTACATGTTGTGCATTAGCTCTGAGCGCGGAATTAGCTCTGAAGTGTGTATATTTATTTTTTTATAATTATTAAGATAAAGTTTTATGAAATATTGATCTTTCATTCGTTTTCTTCTATATATTCATTATGCTTGTAGACTGTTTAATTGTTCTACATTTTTCCAATTTTTTACGGTAATTATTTTTAATAAGCTAATTAACATTTCATAAAAGTTTCAGACTATTCGATGAATATTATATCTTGTTATATTCATGGAATGAAAACTTCAAAGTCATATTTCTCCATGTTGAATTTTTGTACACATTCTATCATTCAAAACCCTAAGACTTTTTTCATAATTGAAGTATGGGTTTGAAATTTTTTATACGTGTTCTGAAATGAATGTTTTGTAAAACTGTGCATGGAATTAGCTCTAACATGTTCAGTACTTTTTCTAAAAAAATTTCAAAATCAAAATTAAGGTTTTTTGTGAAGTTTTGGAAGTTTAACTATAAAAAAAAATGATAAAAATTAAAGAAATGATAAAAATTAAAGAGGAGCAGCAGGAAAAAAACCCATTCACAGTTTTATGTAGTATAATATAAATTACTTGGAAAAAATTTTGAACGAAAAGAGACATACTTAAAAAAGCCTTAGGAATTTAAAAAAGATCAAAAAACTTAAATTTTGCAAACCTTTTGCAACAAATTTTTGTATGGAATTATTATTAAATATTTACCCTTATTAAATACAATTAAAACCAAATATCAAATATTAAAAACAAAAAAAAATTTTGAAGATGGTACCATATTGCCTTAACCCTTTTTTAGCAACAATATAGTTTTAAAGTGCTTCTAATTCGGAGACAAGGAATCCAACTGAATTTCTTTTGTTGCCATAGTGCACGCATCTGCAGACCGCTTCGAATATAAATCCGTAGTTACAGATAATAAAAAGTATTGAAGTAGGTCTTGCAATATGTACCGTTTTATTACTGGAAATATAATGTTCCAAAGATAGAACACCACAACATAATTATAATTTTTATTCATACATAAACACATGTTTGGTCAAAAATGATCTTGAACCTGACCTTAGCTGCGATGAATTTCTCTTTGAACCAAACCTACGCCCTGGTATTTTACGAGCGCATTCGGTGTAATAGCTCTTTAAAATGCTGACGGGTAGCGGATACGCTTTAAATTTATCGTACACGATCAATTCTTTATCAACTTAATTCTTTTCTTCAATTTCAAATCAGAGGAACATAGGCTTGTCGACGTAAACACCAATGTTACGCAGCGTGCTTCTTGAGCCCCCTTCCTGCGTGAGGCGGAAACTATTGGGCAGTGAAGTACTTGTTGGAACAGAAGCCATTCAGTTTTAAGATTTAGGGCTACTTGAAACTTTAACAGTGAGAAGAATAATAGCCTTTTGTTCGGATTGTACAAAAAGTATAAAAGACTTGCAGTTTAAAACAGGTTTAGAACGGACTCTCGAGTTCTCAAGAGGTTCGTTTTATGGGTTACGGTGGTGTACAATGCGATCTAGCACCAGACGCTAAAAAAATATCTTCTTTATTGGAATTGAGGGGGAAAAAAGAATGAAACTTATGGTTTAAGCCTGATTTTTATTGCTGTGAGTCATTCTAAAGAATGCTTGAAAAACTTCTGGATTATTTTTATTAATGGTGTAACGAATTGATTGAAGGTTATGTTTTTTTTATAAGTTTCTTTTCTTACGAAAAAAACTCAAATTGTACGAGCATTAGATGGTAGGTAAAAAACAAATCCCATGCGAAGAGTTGGCGCAGGTAGCGTGCTTGCTTCGAAAGCCTAAGGTTGCGGGTTCGACTCCAGCTAGAATCGATAAATTTTTTGGATGTGATAATCGTAGATATGCATATCATAGGATTATGTAGCATGTAAAAGATACCTTGAGTATACAAATTTGGCATTGGTACTCTCGGAAAAATTAAATCACGGCAATATAAAGCATCTGACGAGAGCTTGAATTAAAAAATTATTTCAAGCATTCAAATTTGGTAACAAAGCCGCCACTAGATGGTGCCACCGTGAAATTGCTCTCACGTTTGGGAACTTGCCGTTTCTGCTAAGGCTAAGTTGCTAAAATGCAGTCCCATTGGGAAAAAAATATTTCCGATTATTAAACCGATCCGTGTACAAGCCTAGAGTGCGGTTTTTCTTCCAAAAATTACCGAAAATTCGAATTCCGGTGATTTTCAAGCGCGTCACCATGAAAGCGAAAATATGGCCAAATGAATAAAACGGGTAGAATATTTTCCAATCAAATTGTTGTAAAGCAAAATCACCGTCGACGTGTTTTTTATATATTATAACAACATCCATGTAAGGTTTTCCGATTGTATATAATTTTATCTATTTAACTCATTCCAATATATAAAGTTGCCTTATTTATAACACCAGTTGTTAGGAAATCTGGTAGTATTACATAAAATAGATTATATCTTTGCGTACAGATTATGCCATGTTGTTTTATCTAAATTTAGCTGCCCCAAAATGAAAATTTACTTGAAATTCTTTTGTCTATTCTAAATAAATTGTTGCTCCATAATTACAAAAAAAAAAAAAAAAGGAAAGAAAAAAAGGAAAACAATTTTTCGTCTTATTTAGAACTACTAGTATATTTTTCATTTATTATTTTGTTTTTTGAGTTATAATTATATCACAAATTAAATATTCAGCTTATTAAAAATATGTTCGAAATAATATACTGTATTGAATTAATTCCGGATTGTTTTTTTTTTAATGATTTAAGTATTCTATTCAGAAATAATAGTGATAGTAAAACCATTTTTTCTCTTGAGTTCCTACTCAATTTGATTCCTTTTTACCTCTTAGGCTTATTTCTTACCCATTTTTTCACTCGCTATTAATCGATTTAATTTAATTAATGTCAAATTTTGAATCAAAGTGAAATGACGAGAATGTCGTCTAGATACAATACTTCTTATAGCTTGTTTATATCGCAAATCGAGAACAACGAGTTTTTTATTGAAAAGAAAGTGATACAGTTCCCATAATTTTCCGTGGTAATATTTGGTAGAAACGGGTTTGGAACACTAAGCCTGTTGTCCTCACAATTCTACCATAAGACTTCTTTACCTTAACGTTGAAGTACGAAGGGATGTCGTAAAATTTAATTATTACTAAAAAATAACCGGCATAGAAACAATCTTTATTTATTATTCTAAGGACTTCCTACATAATTATTTAGAACTGAACATTTCTTCCAGAGATTTTTCATCTTCCGAAGGTCTCCATTGTAGAACTTGGCAGATATGGTCGAAAGCTATTGTTTCATTTCTTGAGTGCGATTTTATTTGCGTTGTCAAATCTTCAATCCCAAATGTTTTATGGTGAATTTTGGGGGAAAGAAAAAGAGAGTCGTTTGTGGCAACATTGGTAAAACAAGATGCGACAAAAGTTTCTATAGCCCTTTCGCTTAGATTCCTTAACTGCCTCATACGATGAGTGAGATGGTGCATATCAGTAATAATACTGACGCCTTAAAGATCTACCACACCGTTCCTCAATCAGAACATCACGCAATTTGTTCAGAAGTGTACAATAATAGGCATTGGTAATAGCTTAGCCCTTCAACAGGTAGTCTGTTAAGATAACTAATACCATAAGAGTTGAAAAATCAAACACACCTTGACCTACATTCTTCTGCACCTTAGACTTTCTGGGGGAGAGAGTCACTATGCTTTCAATTCTTGCTCATCTGTTTTACTTTCTGGAGGATATCAATAGCTCAAAGATTCAGTAATAGTGAAATCCCAATGTGTTGACACTTAGACATGTGCAGTTCGTGAACAGTTTCCCATACTCGTCCTTATCTAGATTAGTTTTAACCCCTTAAGCGGTCAATTTTTTTGCCCAAAATTTTCCAAAAAAAGGCACATTTTTTATTGCAATAGCTAAACATAATACGTCACAGAATACGTAAATAGAAAAATGTTATTTTAATTTTCATTTTTAAAGTTTTTACACTATTTTTATATTTTATAATTTTGGAACACACAGAACCATCCAAATGTTTGCTTTTTATAAGTACACTCGGCATTCTATGAAGAATGTTTCATATATCTTAAAAGAATTTCTCTCAGGCTTACAAAACAATTTCAAACTGTTGAGGATTTTGTGTGTTTGCGCATATATGAATGCACACAAAATTTGAATCGGCATTTTTTAAAAATCTTATTTATGTTTTTCGGCTTTTTTGGATTATCTTTCCATTTTCATTTCTTCTCAAGCAACAAATTGCATATTGCCATGCCAATCCCTGTTCTTTATCGAATATTTTCAAGAATCTATAAATTTCGGCCTTTAATAAAAAAATTCTCGCCTTCACCACAAAGAAAATCCCGGATGAGAAGTAGTTCAGTACCGTCGACAAACTGCATCTCTTAGAAGCATTAGCACTAATAATATCACTAAAAGAATTTAAAATATGTGTCAATCAAAGGTAGAAAGAAGAAAATATCAGTGCCCGCTCAGCATACTTGCAAATCCTTTGTGGCCAACTTACGGTAGCCCGTACGGAAAGCCAGTTAAGGGTTTATCGTTATCAGTAGAACAGTTGCTCTAAAGTCTAAAGGAATAATGTGTTCCACTTTCTTCAACATGACAGCAGCATCAGTGAGAGATACTCCTCCACTCTTTGGATCTATTATGAGGGATACGCATTCAGTTTGAAAGTTTATTTCCCACTTCACATCAGTGCCTTAGGACAAACTATCATTTTCATACAAAGCATCATTTCGTTAGGGACTTTCCGGGAGCTGTCTCTTTCAAATAAAAGAACTTGTGATCTCACTCAGAGCCTCTACACAACGCTCCTTGGTTCAACAGCACCGGTGAGAAGGGGGTAACAAGAAGCACACCGAGTAGAGAGAGAGATTCTGATCAAAATCTAACGAACTTATCTTTTCCGTGGTGCAGGTTGTTTCCAACTACAGCTTCCTGAAAACAAACAAATTAACACAAATAACTGTAATTTTCAATATTATATACGTAAGTATCAATTAGTATGCAGGAAAAATTGTATCCAAATATCTCGATTATTTCTTAGTAATAATTAAAACTTTACGATACTCCTTAAGTGTATGATATTAAAATCAGTTTAATACATATACTCTTGTGGGGATTTCACTTAATTATTACAGTTTTTTATTCCTTCATGATTTCATATGGAACTCCTATATTTCTCGCTATTAACAACATAGTAAAAAGGCAACAAACTGTGTATTGTGCAACGAAGAGGGATATACGGTGGACCACGAAAAAGTGTTCTTACTCTTTTAATTTTCTATAAAATTTAATATTTTCAACTAATAAAAAATCATACATCAAAATTGTAATTTTCAATATGATAACTGCAACTTTTTTCGTAATAGAATAGCGTAATCAATTTTTAATACACAATATAACTATTATTTTGAAAAATTAATTATCAAAAAACTAATAACACTTTACGCCACACAAGCCTTCGTACACTTAAGAAAAATCTCAACATAGCTTTGAATATCGTATTTGTTTCTTATTTAGTATTTAGTAAAATATCTTTTAGTGTCCACAATGACTTTTAAGCGTCTTGGTGTAGATTTCATCAGCTTTTGGTAATTTCTTCATCGATGTTCCTCCATGCTTCTGTAATTACTGCTTTTACTTCACATTTTGTTCTTATATGTCATGTTTATTTTTTTAAATCAAATTTTCACTAAATATATTCCACCAGGATTAAATCAGGTGATTTACGAGGTATTTTTTAGAATTTGGAAATAGTTATAGAAACACCAGCGGCGTACATTGAGAACAGTGCGCTTGACGTCATTATCTTGTTAAAAAATGAAGTTGTCTACAATTTATAAAATTTAGGCGGATAATTTTAAATTGTTCTTTAAAATATTTAAGTAGAGCTCGTGATTCACAATACCATCGAAAAATGCCAAATTACCTAATCCTGAAGCCGATTTACACTTCCACGTAAGAACTCTTTCGCTGCTTCATCATAACCATCAAAATTCTCCTTAATAAATTTTATATTATTTTTCATTAAGCAATTTGATCACTTTTTTACCTAACAGCATGTAAAATATTTTTGTCCTCTAATCTTCAGTTGGCTGCTCATACTTTAAAAGATTCTTGCAAACCTTTCGCAACTCCGCAGTAGCAATAATTCCACTCCAAAAATACCAATAGCTATAGAATGGCTAATCAATAAGCCCACAAATAAAAAAAAAACCTACAGTTATCTGTAAAATTTACTAATCTCAATTTTTCATTTTTTTAAAGCTGGTTTCTTTTAAAACCGATAGTGTGTGTGTGTGTTAATAATTATTCCTCATTTTAAATATAAAACTCGTATGTCATAGATCTAACATTACTGAGGGAAAGTCAGTGTCATTTAAGATATCCGACTACATCAGGATCATGATTATTACAATAAATTTTTAAATGTAATTTTTATCAAAGGATAAAAAAAGAATTAAATACATTCCCTTTTTATGTGAAAAGAGCTTCTATAATAATACAACTTTGCGTACATATAGCTAAGTCTTCTCTCCAAATCCTGAACTAGGATTTTTGAAATATGTCATTTAGAAGTGGATTTATTCATATTTCAATACAACAAAACATTTTATCCTAATTTTAACAAAACCCCCGATTAATATTTGAATTGATAGTAACTCTAAAAATGATGTTAATTTTTCAAAAATTCTAGTTCAGGTTCTGTAAGTAGGTTTTAGCTGTATATAGGTAAAATATCATTATTATAGAAGCATTTTTCATTTTTCATGAAAAGAAAATTCAAGTGGTCGTAGATACCCTGTGCAGTCAATACCAATATTCTTAGTTCTTTTCTTAGATTTTTCAAGATTTGATGTTACTCATTAGTAAAACAACATATTGAGGAGCAATAAAGTAGCAATGTAGTTCATCGAAGATCATGAAAAAACAAAAACCGACATTGTCTTCTGTATTAGATTTTTCCTTTAGCCTTTTAACCCCATCCTTTTAATGCCAAAAAAAACATCCCTCTTATGGATCAATCCTCAACCCGGATGCGAGATACAAAAGTATCAGACCAACCAAGATACTCACGGATGCCATTTTGATCGATACGCTTCTCAACTCAATTCTCCACTCACCATCCTAAGATTCCCCCGCGGACTTTTCTCAACTCCTGGGTGGCAGCAGCACAACAACGAGGAGCCCCACCTATGGGCAAAAAGAAGGCGGTAAAAAACAATGATTAATTCCACCCGAACAGGGTGACAGCTTTGAGTGGAAATCCATTAAGTAGTGTTTACCCACTTGTCCCCCATCCCGACCCATCACGTGCAAGTGATTTTTCTTTAAAGTCATCTGTCTTGCATGCTCCCCCTCCCCTCTCTGGATAAGGTATCAGTGATCAGATCATTCTTCTGCATGCAGCGCTGATCCTTGTTTGATCTCTGGCTTCGTGAGATGTCGAGTTGTAGGCCAACACCTGAGAAGTGCTATCGAGGGCCCTTGCCTGCTGCGTTATCTGCTCTTTCGAAATGATTGGCAGAAGGTGAAGTAGAATAATAACAATATACATAAAAAAAGAAGAGAAAGGCGCCAACCTTCGATATATTTTAGAACATGGTGTGGGGAGGGAAAGAGGCTCCTTCCCAAGACTTATTTAGGAAGATAAAAATGCCACGCGTGTTTGCAGATTGGATTTGTTTCTGGGATTCCGTGAAAGTAAATACCTTTGTGCAGTGGCGAATACTAAGGTCCCCCTGCAAAGTCAGGTTTTTGGTCCCAAGCCCAAATACATACACGGTGTCAGTCAAGGTTTGGGCCCTTTAGAATCCCCCCCCGCAATGCGGGGGTGAACGTTACGCAACTGCCTTTGTGTATTGATTGCGGATTGTGGAAGTCGTTTTCAGGAAATATGAATCTAAAGAATCTGGGAATATTTTTGAGTAAGAAAACCGGTCTTATCAGTGGCGTAACGAAGAATACTAGGGCCTCCCTGCAAAGTCGTTTCGGGCCCCAAGCCCAAATACGTACTTATCGTCAGTCAGGCTTTGGGCCCCCTAGGACACCGGGTCCGCCACAATGGAGGGTTGCGAGGGTGTACGTTACACCACTGGGTCTTATTGCAGAAAATGTTAATTTTTACTCTTCCAAAATAACACACTTATGCAATCCATCCATTGTCTCCATTATCGTTTCTTACACCACTCATTCAGTCCTCTGCCTAATTTTTGGATAATTTTCTCATTTTTGGACTTGTGGCTGGAGAGTCGACGGTTGGAGTACAGGTGCCATTGAAGACCCGCTGTGTAAAGGATGCCGATGCCTGTTGAATCTGTCGAGGTTCAATGTCCCCCTGTTGGTGTACTGTGGTGGTTAGGAGAGGGAGGTGGCAATTCAGGTGTCGTCCTCATCACTTGAACGGAGTTCATCAGTAACGCACACAAAACTTTTTCAAAGGGGGAGTCCATGGTCGAATGTCCCCGAACTCGTATCATTCCTCAAGACAACACCAATTGATTCTTCTGATTTTGTCGATTTTGTTAACAAAAAACAGTAAAAAATAAATTATTGAATTAATAATTAGCATTAATTAATAAAAATTAATTGTTTTTTACAAGTATTTAAATAAATTTTACTTTATATATGTATATATATAGGATTATCATCAATCGAAAAAAACTCAAGGACTTGGGGTGGGGTTGTCCAGACATTCAGGACACCCCCCTTGTGTGCGCTACTGAAGTTCATGGTTATAAAGTCCGTCACAAATGACCCTAGTGTTGCTTTATAGAGCGACGTTAATATAACTCTTACTCACTCATTTGATATTTTTCATCGAAATGCATAAAAAAAGAACAACTACGGAAAAATATTTATTTCTTAAGTGTACTTGCTGAAAAATGAATAACGTCAAGAAAAATTTATTAAAATGTAATTGAATAAGAACTCCTCAAAAATATCTGAAATCAATTTTGTAGTTACTGATAAGCCTATTACATAAATGATTCCCATTTTTTTTTTCATTCCAAAAAGATTTCTTAGAAGAATTTTAATAAGCATAATAGTTCATCCGCATAGCATTCATTTGTGATTTCCTCAATATTATTTCAGCTGGAAATAATTAATCATTATGTCACTGATCTTCCTTTTTGGGACCCATTCATAAGAGCGCATGGATTGGTATAGGTTAATGGTTCCATGATTAATCAAGTCGTTAAACATTATTGTGATCCATGCATACTAAAGTAATCCTGTGAATATGATTTTCAAACTATATTGGATTACGAGAAACTGAGATCCAATATAAAGCGCTAAATGAAAGTAGATTTCTGAATTTTATTAATCTGACTTGAGCAGCAAAATAAAATTAATTATTCAATTGATACAATGAAACAAGTAATATAAAAAAAAAAACTAAATCAATTCCTTCTTAGGTCAATAAAGAAAATTTTTATTTTAGTTACTTTTTATTCACAATAGTTTCAATTAGTATAAATATGTATAAATATATGACAGAATCACAATATTATATAAATAGATGACAGAATCACAATATTATATAAATAGATGACTGAATCACAATATTATAAAATAGATGACTGAATCACAATATTATATAAATAGATGACTGAATCACAATATTATATAAATAGATGACTGAATCACAATATCATATAAAAGATGACTGAATACAATATTATGTAAATAGATGACTGAATCACAATATTATGTAAATAGATGACTGAATCACAATATGAATAAATAGATGATGAATCACAATATATGTAAATAGATGACTGAATAAATATTATGTAAATAGATGACTGAATCACAATATATGTAAATAGATGACTGAATCACAATATTATATAAATGGATGATGAATACAATATTATAAAATAGATGACTGAATCACAATATTATATAAATAGATGACTGAATCACAATATTATATAAATAGATGACTGAATCACAATATTATATAAATAGATGACTGGATCACAATATTAAGTGGCAAAATAGAAAGCGATTTTCTTTGCAGGTTTCCATTTTCTATTTATGACGATCGACTAATATTTTTGTTTGTTATATTTATTCATAAATTAAATTTAATTATTCCAATAAAATAGTATAGTAAAAAATAAATCATATTCTCTGAAAGTAGGCCATCCCAGATGGGATTTGAACCCACGACCTTCGGATTAGAAGTTTAACGCAGTATCCATTGTTAGATTTTCCTTTTCATATATGGTGTTTGACAACTATTTTTGGTACTATTTATTCATTAAAAATAGAATTAATGAGTTAATATTTGAAAAAACTGTATTAACATCAAGTGCCATTCACTACAAGTTTAAAAAAAATGTATTTGAACGTGAGTGGATGAATAAAAAGTGTTCTATTAACTATTGAAAATTTGAACAAGATATATATATATATATATAGGGAGAGTGTGGACAAAAAAATAGGGGAATTGAAATAAATAACGCATTACTACCCATCTAGTAAATATACTTACTTTCATATGATACCGATAGCTCTGTGGTCATGGTTTCGAACTCAGTGCCGACGTTGTCGAGTCCGAAATCGAGTTCAATTGAAAACCCACTGTGCAGAGAAGCTGATTCACGTTAAACCTGTCGAGACTCAAAGTCCTACCGTTGACATGGTGTGGAAATTTGGAAAGAAGGGTTGCCAGCTCTGTGTGAATATCGTCTCTTGGCCAAGACTCAAAGTGTTGAGATCAGTCATCATAGTGTAGCTTCAGAGCGCGACGTAAATTAAAGCACCATCGACACCTACAGATCTATAACCCTTGAAACAAAACTTGTTTGATTGAAAAAAAGATAACCTGAAAACACACTCCACGACATGCAACATGATAAAAGTAACGAAATGTTAGATCGCTTAGTTGTTTGTTCAAAAACATATTGAATTTCTTAAAATTAAATTAAAACTTTAAGTGAAAAAATATGTTTATGATGAATGGAAACCTATTGTATGATTTGGGTGCAGTTGCATAAAGCGTTAAAACCAACCGAAATAATAAACTTTATTTTTACAATTTTGTGTAATGTCTCCAAGGTATTCACCCTTAAGATGCCACTTAACGTTAACGGCATATTTAATTATTGTTTACAGAAAAAGAAAAGTTATCTGTACATTTAGCATTAATGTAGTATATTCTTCAAAAACTAAAGCAACATTCTATGTAAAAAAGGCTTTTTTTATGATTTACTTGCATCGGGGAGAAGCAATTAACAAATACAGTTGGTTTTAAAAAAATGAAAAATGTAAAGAAACTACATTAAATTATGCACTTAATAAATCTCAGAATGTGGAAATGTCAAATACGAAATGAAAGAGAGAATTAAATTTGTTTTCGTCTTTCATTTGTGATTTATTTTTAAATTTCACGAGAGTTTTCTCCCGAGGTTATTTAACTGCATATGCGCAATTACACTAAAAAAAAATATTTACGCATTTTATGGCTCTCATACTAGAATTTATAAATATTTATGATTATGTAAAATAGCTCGTGGAAGTTTTCATAAAAAATTTATTCATCTAGGCAATTAACCTTTTAAAATATTCTTTTGTGTTCGATTTTTTTTTTTTTGCATGTATGTATGTTTACATTTTCGGACAGACGAGAAAATGAAAAAGGGTATTCCTGTACAGTTTAGATAGAGTGAAAATTTTTATGTGTCTTAGATTATTTGATTCATGAATGTATACTCTTAGGCTGAAGTTTATTTATTATAATGACCAGGAAAATTTCCTAATTTTAACCAAATTATTATTTTATTTTTATTTTATTGTTTGATCACGATAAACAAAAGCAAGTTATTCAATGCGAATTCATTGACTTATTATCTATCAACATTGATTTCTGTAGCAATACGAGGACTATGGCAACGGCCAAATAAACGAGGACGACACCTGACATCTCACCCTCCAAACTTTTCTTTCACATCAACGTGAGTACCTTAAGCCTTGTTAGATTTTACAGGCATCAGCTTCTCCACACAGCAGGTATTCCGTGCGAAATAGAATAGGTTGATTTGAAAAGTTTGTAAAAAATACTAGGATTTAATAAACAAATCTAATAAAACCTTGATTCTAGACATTCGTCATTTGTGGTAGTAAAATACTGAAACATTGAATAGTTTGGGCTAAATTATTATATTTTCAATAAATTTTCAACATTTTCTTTACAAACACGAATCTTAAGGTTTAAAATTGTTGTATATTGTCATTGTTATTGACGTAAAGTTTTGAAAGAACTGTTATAAATTTAAATTTTAAAAAATAATATTCGTAATGTATCGTTAAATAAAAAAATTCGTTGTTTTTATTACAGTTATTGAGGTTTTTAATTTTAATACGATATAAAATAATTTTTATTTATAAGTTATTTTATTTTTGTATAAACTTTTATCACGCATTTTTCAATTTTTCAAATTCAGAATTTTTTTTTAAAAAAAAAGTTGTAAACAAATGTGTAACATAGTCCCTGGGGGTATATTTATTACATCTAGTCAAATAGACGAGGCAACAGTATTAAAATTCTTGCAAAGGTTAAGTTTTGTTGCATAATTTAAAGAACAATACTACTAAAAAAGTAAAGAAAATATCTTTGTCTTGCAATGAATTAACATTAGTATTTCGTCGTTTTGTAGTGCGTTGTCGTCGTGTGTTTTATCCTGGGGTACATATGAAAAACGAGAGACAGATGAACACAAACACAGAAGAATATAGACTTCATTATACAAACGATGATCCCAGCATAGAGCTGAAGGGGGTTCCCTGCTTTCCATTTGAGACGGGAATCCTTTTCAGGCGAAAGTCCGACTTCTTTTCCAGAAGATACATCCATGCCTTATTCGGGATTCGAACCCGAGCCCACTCGATTACGAGTAGAGTGTCATAACTACCATACTGGAATGGGCGGCGCTTGGATGTTAAAAGATTAAACTAAAAGTAGAAAATTCACGTAGGGCTCAATGCAGTCCCAGTTAGTGTAAAAATGATTTTTTTTAAATTTTTGTTTGGGTTCACAAATACAACACATGCCGTTAATAAAAATAATGGTCTAAGAACATGGACGGTTTTTCATAACAACAATACTCTCCCCTCACCTGGCCTCAACTGAAAATAAGTGGTCGTTCGAGGACGCTTCTGCTAATTAAGACAGTCGCTTACAGTTATTATAACAATAGAAATTACACTTCTACATTTTCGATTATTTCAAAAAGAATATAGTGAAAATCGTTTAACCCAAAACTGAGGGGACTGAAATATTTTTTCGTGTTAAATGAATTATTTTAAAGGATATTCCAAAAAAAAATATTATATTCAACAATATTATTTTTATTAGGGTACATTTTATTTACTTAGATATGTATGTATGCATATATTTAATGAACAAAAAATGAAACAAAAACATTCCCCACGAAATTGAATACAAAATTTTCAAGGTGTTGAGCAACGAAACATTTATTGAGTTTCTGGAAAATAATCTGATATTTTTCTTTGCGTTGCCTTGTTCGCATCAAATAGTCAACAAATTGCTCGGATTCGTCCATTTTGTTATTCATTTCAATATTGGAGTGTGCGTCCAAATAACTGCGCTTACTTTTCATGATGTTCTTCATTTCGGAAGACGTGGGATCAGGAGCTGCATTATTCATCTCATTTTTGTCGTCGGAATCTGTGTCAAAGACATTTTTTGAGCTTTGAACATATTCAAAAATGTCTTTGTCTTGTATAATTGGGATTATACACACATTATCATCATCTACTGCAATAAACTCTTCCAATGATAAATCTGTGTGACTAGCGTTTTCCATATTTTGTTCATTCCCAGAAAAAAAAATTCCTTTCGTGTTAAGTGAAACAAATGCATGAAAATTCATAGTAGTTTAACGAGACCATTGCGTTATTTAGTGTTACCCGATATTTCGTCTTAAGCTCTTAAGCATTTTCGAGTTATATGTATTTCACTGTAAATTATTTTGAAGAAATAAATACATTTTTAAATATATATTTTACTGTTTATAAGAAAATGATAGTGAGGTGTTTTGTTACGATGTGAAATTTTTTTAAACTCGTTGTCAAGAAAATGTATTGCACAGTAGAGTCCCGAAAACTCGGCCTAATGTGGAGCGAAGGGAAGGCCAAGTTTGTTAAAATGCCGGGTTATCGAGAATTGGATTAAAAAAGAATAAGTACGGGTGTTTCCTCAGAAAATATTTTACTGCACTTGTATGTTTTATTTGCCTGAGAATACAACAGAAAATAAACTGCCCAAATGCTCTTAAACAAAGGGAAAGTACGTATTTTATGAAGCCATAGAGCAGAGATGGCGAATCTCAATGGTACGCATGCCACTGATGGCACGCGACACAAAATTTTTGGCACGCCACCGAACAAAACGGTTTGCATTTTAGTTCAAAGTATTTCAGTAACTGATTCGTCAATCAAGGAATTTTCAGCGAGATTTTCTCAGTTCAAAGAATTATCAGAAACGCTTAAGTTTGTTATACACCTTGATGTGACTTCATTTGTAAACTGAACTTGTCCCAATTCGATTGGCTGGAAATTGAAGAATTTGAAATGCAACTGATTGATTTCCAGTCTAGTTCATTATGGATTCAAAAATATATTGAAGCAAGCAATAAGTTGGAATTGATTGAAACAAAAACATTAAGAAGCAATACAAGTAAAAATGCGAGTAACAAAATTTTGGAAACATGGAAATCACTTCCACACACATTTAACTTTTAGAATAAGCTGGTTCATATATGTAGGCTACTTTAACCATATTTCCATCTAACTGTGCCTGCGAGTCGTTATTTTCAGAGATGAAAAACATTAAAGACTCGCTTAGAAATCGTTTGGCAGAGGACTCCAACTCAGCATGCATTCCACTAAAAGTAACATCTTACAATCCTAATATAAGTTATTTGTCATCTAATCTGCAACAACAAAAGTCGCACTAATGTTACTTTAATTTGAATTACACGTATAACAAAAACATTTAATACTTTACAAAGGAAAAGTATTTTTTCGTAGTAAATAAAGAGTTTTGAGTTGTTAGTATTTAGTTTTATTATTTTCCCAATAATCGCAAGTCAAAATTGTTTGGTGGCACGTCTATCCCCCATTAAATAGTTCTGTAGAAAAAATGGTACGCTGATCCATAAAGGTTCGCCACCCATGGCATAGAGAATTTACTACATGAAAATAAAAATTATGAATACACAGTATATATAATAATTAACCTTATATCAGAGACACACCTCAGACAAATACTTTTTCATTTGGATAAAAGTAGGCGACTTATGGAAGGCACTGGCTGGGGTTTTTTAAAACAAATGCATTATGCCCTGTTGTATTCCGTACTACCTTTGAATGGGACTGTGCGTGGGGTTTTTCCACCTGCAAGTGTGTAGCCGAGTTATCCGGACTACCGGTTTATTGAGTGCCGAGTTATCCGGACTACTGGTTTATTGAGTGCCGAGTTTTCGGGACTGTACTGTATTTTAAAATCATTCCGTATTTTAAAGCTTTGAAGTACCTTATATTTAAGTATATTTTATCTCCAAAAACAAACTTAAAACAACCATCATATATTTTTAAACTGCAATCACTTTTATAGAGCATTCTCTGTATCAGAGCTAAATGGCCTTTAATTATCAGTCCAGTTCATCATTCTAAACTTCTGCTACGAAAAGAAGCCGATTAACTGAAGTTCCGCTCAAGTGATATATCACCATCACTGTCACCTTTACTAGAATCAAGTCGTTGTCGGAGCTTTAAAATAGATTGTTTACTTCATTGTTCTTTCATTTTTACCGTACTGTAAAGGGAGGGTCTATTTTCTGCCGCTAATAGTCTAATAATCAAGGAGGATTTATATTTGGGTTTTAACACGCGTTTAAATTGCCTTGTCGCTCAAGCGTTTTATTTACTTTCGAACGAATAGCTCTAAATTTAAAGACAATAGGAAAACGATAGTTGGAACTGTACTTTGTAAAAGTGTGTTTTGCTGTTATTCAGCAGATTTCGAGTATTGTTGTACATGTTTTTTATTGCAGTTTTTGATGCGTTTATTACCTTCTCAATGCAAGTATAGATATCGTGATATTCGCTTAAAAAGAAAAAGAAATACTGGAAGAATACTTTATAGCGATTTGTGAGGGAAAAAAAATGTTTTCTAATAAGCATTTACTTTAAAGTCAAACACTCTTCGCAAGTCCAACACTTCTAACTTTTATAACTTGAAAAAAATAAACAATTTTTCACTTCTTTATTAAACTATAATTACATAAGTCCGATATAAATCTACTTCATTTTTATATTTTTAAATAAATAAGTCAGATTTGACTCAAAGTTTATTTTAGAATTTACAACAAATCTCCTGGATTGAAATTTTTAAATTAACGAAAAAATAAATGAAATAGGTACCCAATTGCTAAATAAGGTTTGCAGCCCCGCGATCCCGAAATCCCGGCATTTAATTTTTGTCTGAATTATATTTTGAAATTTTTTTTCAAAGTATTGTGAATCTGGTATTACATTTAATGTATATTATTTACTTTTTTTGTACTGTATAAGGTTAATATTAGTTTTTTTACGTGTTGAACTTTGAAGGGTTCGAGGCGGGTGTGTATGTTAAACCATGAAATTTCACATGTTTTTTCTTATTTTCATCTGTAACTTTCTCCCCATCACGAGTGGGGTCAGAAAACGGACATTTCTCCAACCCTCAGGATGTCCGGTGTCAGCTAACTTGGACAGAGGCATTTAGAATTTTTGGAAGATATCTAGTCGGGTTTTCAGCCCCTGGATCCTAGAATTCAGAAACCCCAGGCATCCCGGTGTTTTTTCTAATCCGGAAATCTTGGGAGTAAAATAACTAATTCCGGGATTTAGTTTTTGTCTAAATTATTTTAAAAAATTATTTCTCATAAAAAATTTTTAAGAATTTAATTTTTCAAAAATTTATATTTTGTTTATGAATTGTGTACGTAGAATTCTTTTGCGAAATTATAAGTGCTATATGTAAAAAGTACATGCACAGTATGGGAGAACGTCGCAAAGATCTAAGTGGCTCACTGCAATGCTTACACAATAATACAAGCAACATCACAAGAATAGATTTTGTCACAGTTCCTTCTTCAATTAAATGCCGTTAATTAATAGAGGACCTGCTTGGAAGACTTAAGACATTTCAAATCCCATTGCATTACTAACAGCTCATGCAACTGGATTTCAAATGAGGTAACACTTGAAACTGATTCACATTCTGATTCAATAAATGGATCAATTTATATACAAAAACCATTAAGTGTAGCGGAAGAACTAAATAAAGTTATCAAAGAGGTATATGCACCAATGCAGTCTATTAAATTTGAGATACTGTCATCAAAAATTCAAAAAGAAATGTCTCTTTTTTAAAAATGGAGGATGACGTGGTGACTACCTGAAAAGAACATACTCCTATTTAATGACGATAATACCTACTAGTAAAGAATTCGAACATGCATTTTCTACGGCAGGGCAATTTGTAACAAAAATAAGAAGCCGTTCCAACGATGAAACTCTGGAGGAGCTGTGTTTTTATAAGCTTATTTACAAAAACACAAAAAATGAAAAAATGCTTTTTTTTTAAATTTTATTATGTACTATTTTTATTTGTTTTTTATGATGAGTTAATTTTTTATTTGTTTCATTAAAATAATATTAAATCAATTTTTAATTATATTTCAATTTTATTATGCAATTTAAACTATGCTAATATGTAAGTATTTTTAATAAATAGTCCAATCCAAATCCCGGGATTTGGATAACGTAATCTCGAAATCCCGGCATTGAAAATATAACACGGGATTGCAAACCCTATTGCTAAAAATATTTCAACACAAGAATCATTTTTTTTTTGTTGTCCCAGTAATTTTTTGAAGTTCTCTAAAACAAGAACAAAAAAAAAATGACTTATCACTTATCTACAACATAGCTATGCACTTCTTATTACTATTGTCTAAGCGAAATCTCTTACAAAACACCAAAAATCAAAACTTTACAATAAATTATCTACTGCATTATGCAAATTTCAATTCTATTTCTAGCCATGTGCTAGCACAAACTTGTGTGGCTGCGGTAGCTTTGTGGCCATGGTCAAGGACTCGTCGCTGGCATGGCATGAGTTCGAAGATTGAATTTCCACTGAAGACCCACCGAGTAGAGGGGGTTTTTCGCGTTAAACCTTTTGAGGCTCAAAGACCTCCCTTTGGATTGGTGTGGAAGTTTGGTTGGGAGGGGGGCAGTTAAGGTGCCGCCCTCATCACTTCAAAATTACGAAGTTCGTCGCCAGCAGTCCTCGTGTCCCCAAAGCACTCACTCACATGCAAGCTGTTGAATATTTCTTACCAATCAATAAATAAATTTTTGTCAACTCTCATGATTCACAGCATATTCAAATTTTCTCTAAGATTAGAATTGAAATATTCCTTCTGAGTTATTAAGAAAGTGTGCTCGATTCTTTTGAGAGAACTTCATAATCATGTGACAATTATGTTTTTAACAATCTCTCTTTTTCTCCGTAAGCCAGTGCAGTGCATCAAGAGAGTCCATGCTCAGACGTTTTTCGTTGTTACATCTGGTGATTTCAGTCAGATTAAGACAGCCCTTTTGTCTTTTAAAAAATTTTATTGAGGGACGACACGGACATTAAACATATATAATTAAAACTTAGGTTATATTATTAAGGGTAACCGAATCTTCAATTACAGATTACAACTGTACCAAACGGTAGCTCACCTGCCCTGAACTCTTACACATAACAAAAACAAAAGTTTTGCATTACAGAGCAGCGCCCTCTATTCGACGCGTTTCAACATTCATTCTATATCGATTGTTGAAATGAATGTTTGTAATGTTTTAAGGCAAAAAAATTATTTCTTAAATTAATTTTTAATATTTTATGGCGGAAAATTGGTATTATTCCTTTTTTATGCAAAAGAATAAATATGCCTTTTTTTTTAGTAATTGAAAGTACTAAAAATGGGAGTCGTAATTTCTGTTAAGTTGTATAAATCTGATTTAAATTTTAACAAAACACTTCACATTTCATGTATCTCTACAGGAGTAACGTGTTTACAAAATGTGTGTGTGTGTGTGTGTGTGCGTGCGTGCGTTCTTGCTCATAACTATACAAAAACTTACATTGAAAATATACTAAAGCTAGCGCGTGGTTTTTGTTATTGTTGTTGGTTGTCTAGGTTACGCAATCGTGAAGCAAACCCAATCTGAAAATATTATATTTACCTCCCCTCCCCCGGGCAAACCATAATCAGAACTAGAAGATGCATACATAAAAGAAATAAAATACAACTGCCATATTATATTGAATCGAGTCTATTTTATTTTTTATCACAATGGGCTATATATAAATTCATGTAACATCATCATCACATGAAAACTGCAATCAGGTGCTTCAAGCCAATCAATTCATACGCTTCGCTGTTGCCAACTTTTGATTTTTACACAGAATACACTACATATTTGTCCGCAATAATAACGCACATAAGTAGACAATATATAAATTTTATTTAAAAATACACGTATAATTAAGAATTATTATTAATATAAAAAAAATGTTTATTTAAAATTTTTTTCGAAGAACCTTTATATATTTGAACATTTTTACCAAATAATAAAATTTCAATTTTTTTTTCTAAATTTTAAAACAGCGTCAGTTTTTTAAATTCAATGGATAATTAATCATGTGATTGTTATGAATTTTGCCCATTACTCTCTTTCTGAAATCACGCTATAAAATTATACTTACTAAAATAAATTGTTTTATTAAATAAAATCATATTTAACTAAACGAAAATATAATGAAAGCAGTCTCTATATTCTGCTTCATAAATATTTTTTCCCATACCGTTTAAATTTCCACACACACACACACAGCTTCCGCACCTCAAATACATCAAAACTTTACTTCTTTTTCCTTAAAGAATGACGTCATTCATTAACTTTAATTTATATTGCCGTCTACAAGCTGTGAAAAAAATATTTCAAAATCAGGGAAGTGTACTGTAACCAAATGTCAGTTCAATCTTCATGGCGCGGCGTTGTGCTGAGCGGCTTTATTGTTTTGTTCTATATTTAGCGTCTTTGAGTCAGGAATGTAATTAAGACTATGTGTGGAATGTCATTCATACGAGCGTTGTATTCACGCATTCATAAACTGTTCTTGAAAGTTAACTAAACTCTCAATGAGAACATAATATGAGATTTTATGTCTTTCGGATTGTTACTGAATGAAACATCAGCAACAAAAAAAAAGGGGGGGGGGTGCGTTCATTGAGATTGTTGTTCTGGAATGAGTAGAACTGCTTTGTTAGAGAACTATGCGAGTGTTCTTTTGCCTTGGATTCAATGATATAAGTAATCATTGTTTTCGAAATATGTTTGCCCAATGGCTTGGCTCTAATAAAATGCCATTTCTCTTGGTGAGTAACTGGACAATAAATCAAAAAGAATGAGAATGAAATACGAATTTCAGAAATAAATTTGTAATAACTATTAATAAAAAATATTATTTTTGACAATTAAAATTAGTTTAAGATTTTTAATTCAAAGATTTGGTTTTTAATTTAAAATTTTAAATTTAAATTATTAAAAAGGATTATTTACAGCAACAGTGACATTGGAAAAATTTTTAGGGAAAGCCGTAATTCCATAATCAGATTTGTCAACATTTTTTAAGAATCTAACATTTTTAAAACAAAAATGAAGCAGAACACGGATTGGTTGTTTAATGAAAATCGCACGTTTTCAAACTTCGTTATTTTGAATCACGGACAAGTGATAAGGACAACGCCGAAGTTGGCACCCCTCTCTCCGCACCTCCCCTCGCACCACTCCAAGGAATGGATGTCACCGCAGTTGCCTAGTTGATATGGTCACGAACTCGTGGACGCCGTGTCGAGGGCTCGAGTCATGGTGCCACTGAAGACCCGCCTCGTATAAGGGACTAATGCACGTTATCTATATCTTGGCTCAAAGTTATCCCGTTAGCGTGGTGTGGTAGCTTGGAAAACGGGTGCCAACTGAGTTTTCAACCACGTCACTTAACCGAGACTCAAAATTACAAGGTCTATCTAGTGGTGTGCATTTTTTATCGGGGGTCTCTTTATGGAACCTATACATTCAAATTAAAATCCTACAATACTATTTTCCAAGTGCAGGTACCTACAATCGGATTTTCCGCCCCATGGGGGGGGGGTCTAAAATGTTAAAATTAATATATTTACTCTAAAAGTTTATCATACATTCTTTTTTTCTTTTCTTTATAAGTCCTGACAATAAATCTGCCTATCTTAATTTAATAATGAATAAACTCCCTATGTACCGCAACTTCTGTAATATTTTCTGGGTTAAGACTTATAGTAATAATTTTTTATTGGTATTGCAGATCAATTTGCTGAATTCGCTACTACTAATAGTGTAAAGGTGAGTGCCCCCCCCCCGATCTAATATCATCAATATCCTCCAAAATGAATTAATTAAGGACTGAGAGAGTTGGTGGTCAAACTCTAATACTGGCTTATGAGTCAAATCCTTCTTTCCCAAACACAGTTTAGATATCAATCCCCATTCCAATTACGCGTCATGTATTTCTTAACAAAGCGTGGCCCATTTGTTTCTTATTTGCATCGCTTCGAAATAAAAGCTACTCCCAATTGTCTTTGTGGTTCTGTTGGGGAAGCTGACCATTATGTGTTCGCATGTCCTCTGACTAAGGATTTCCATTTGGTCTCTCCATTTCAAAATGCTAGGAAAAACCTGGTTCCAATCTATCATTAGAAATCCTTCCATTTACTTTTAACTAAAATCAGGTATTAAAATTGCCTCTACAATCCGGGATCAAATTTCTTAGGTGGGATTGGATCAGTAATCTTGTGGTCACAAGCGGGTCCCCCCCCCTCTTTTTTTTCCTTTCACAAATGTTTCCTGTTTTTTCTTCTTTTTTTTTTTGTACGGTTCATTTGTATTTTATATTTCTATTACTTTTGATGTGTATTTGCAAGAATGCTGGAATAAAAAATATATATTCTTTTTTCTTCTCTTACTCTTTATGTTCTTTATTATTATTTTCAGCTTTGTATGTTTGTACCTTGCAATTACACATGTATTTCGTTTCATTTACCTTTAGTTTGTATTATATAAATTTAATGTGTGCTGTCCGTGGGTAGCCTAGTGGTTAGAGCATCGGACGCCAGACCAAAAAGGCCTGGGTTCGATGCCCGATGCCACCAAATATCCGCCGAGTGCATACGGAGTACGTGCTCGTTAAATCAGTGGGTCTGAATGGTGTCGCCATCTATCGTGAGCAAAATTGTACTGTCACCTTCATGGGCTCAAAGTTTCGGCTAACGACAGGCGTATCTCTAGCCCGTTGCCATGATGAATTTCGTGGGCCTCGATCTGACTACGTCAGACAGGTGGCATAAGTAACAACAACACAGTAATGTGTGCTACTATGTGTGTAAAATGTAAACTATGATTTTGTTCAATAAAGATTAAACGCGGGGTGTTTGTTCCCGGGGGATCGTTCTGTATCTTTAAACCCCTTTCCGGTGAGCTCGGTTTCCTTGGGCTTTCCTCTAATAGCCCTCGCGTTGCTTTATCGTGCGTGACGTTAATATAACTCTCCCTCTCTCCTAAGCAATGAATTTGAAGCCTCGGAAAATTTAATGGGCAATAACTCTAAACGGCGTGTCCTCAATAACATCAAGACTAAAACCCGCTGTTTGATAGAGACAATGCAATTTATATATATATACATTAGATTGTGACTGAAATACTTAGGCATGGATAAAATATATTTTTTTACTTATTAAAAAGTTGTGAATGTAATGCTTTATATGCGCTTTTTGATGACAGAGCCATATAAAGTATTCAATGTGGTTTCTTAACAATTTAACTTTGTTTTTTTGTACAGAAATATATGCTATATAAAAAATTGTTCCTTTGATATTTTTTTTAATGATTTTTAAAACGTTACCGATTTATAATATAAGGTTAAAGGTATTACTTGTGAGGAAATAGTTCATTTAAAAATTATGAAGTTTGATCTTTTTTATTTTAGACTCATTTAGTTTGTTTAAATATTATTATTTTAAAACTCTTTAGTTGTTCTCTATTGATTAGCCCTGTACTTCTTCAGTAAAAAATTAAAACCATTCTCCACAATTTTCACTTTAGAAAAGTTCAATTATTCAGTTTAACAAAAGGGTGAAAACATATTCACTTCTAGCGTATGAAAGGTTGCCAGAGTGCGATAGTATTGCATTGCTCGAGCAAATATAGTTAATTATGAAACTTTAATCTCCTGTTTGTAACAGTATGTAATTACTAAGTATTGATATATATTATTCTATTAGCTCCAAGCGGTTTTAAGCGATTGCTCAAACATGTAGTCCATTTGATTTAATTAACAGATTGAATATAGTTAACTAGTAAAACGTTTCTTTCACATTGATTGTTTTATTAAAGTCGTACTACGATGCAGCACGAGGGGTATTGGAAAGGGAATTCGTAATTTTGGGCTACACTCAAATGACGAGTACGACATCTGACCTGACACCACTCTCCAAACTTCCATAATAACGCCAACGAGAAGACTTTGAGCTTCGACAGATTTAGTGCGCACATTAGCCCCCTTCTTCACCTCCCTTATAGAGGGTCTTCAATAGCTCTAGGAATCGAGCCCACAACTCAACAAAGTTAGCATGTTCGATACCACGACCACTCAACTACCGTAACCACGTGTTTCAATGAAGGAGAGTCATCTTTAACTCAGTTAAATCATATTATCGGGGTAGCGTTTGTATACACACCTATCATATTTCATTAGGCTAAAAGTATATTCCTATCTACCAACATAGATGTAAAGGCATATTTATGTTAGTTTTTTAGTGATTGATTTAACCATATCTAGATATATTGTAAGAGATTTAACTATATGTATATATATCTAGAGATCACAGCATTTTTTTTCCTTACGAATTTATTGATGATTTTAAAGTTTGAATTTTTTGCTGTAAAATTATTTCAATTCTTATAATGTATCTAATAGAAAGAAAAACTATTTGAAACAGAAGTTAAATATATAAAATGGTAAATCAGTTAAAAGTAAAATAAGTGTATAATCCAGAACTAAATGTTTCAAATATTATTTTTCTTGAGAACATTTGCATGCATGAGGTTTATATACAGCTGACCACCCAAAATGCAGTACCTCGATAAAAGCTTTCGAACCACGTGAAATTTCCGCCACACTTATATCCCCAATGGAATATGCAAATGATTAGCATTTCAGCTCAACTGCACATCATGGCATGTGCAATGCCAACAACAAGTGCTATGTAAAGGGTTGCGCTTTCATGTTGCTGTTTCACGTGAACAGTGTCAGTGTTCCACAAAGAATACGAGCATTACTGAGTTCTAACGAACAAAATTTTTTATCTACAGAGATTGAGATTCATTCTTCCGAGAAATTGGGGATCGTTTTCGAAGTAACCAAGCAACAGTGATGCGGATCTGTAATCGATGGATTCAAGAAAGGATTGACGAACCAACCTCGTCTCACTGTTACAAGTGATGTCTGGCATTAAGCACATGACAGTAATGGATTGCTCTGCCATATTGGCTAATATCACTACAAACATGATATGTTGCACGGCAACAGATGTCTGCAAATACCACTTGACGTCACTTGCAGCTCAGTGAAATATCCGAAAGTCGTTCAATCGTTCATTGCTACTATTAACTTTGTCTTAAAACTATAATTGTGTTTGTATTTTTAATAGTGAATTAACGGGGGACATGGACAATCGAATGTCTGCTATTGATGTGGTGCTGACTAATTTTACTTTAAGTTTCTGCTGAATTTAACTAACATCTTAAAAACTATCCAGGTTCGCTTATTTAACTTAGTCCGCATCAACATAGTGGCTAGTACTCTAAATGAATTATTGAGACAACGCAAAACTAATGAAATTACTCGGATTAAAATTAAAATAAATTAGTTTATTACAATTAGAATACATTACGAAATTTAGCATTTAGATTAAGCACTATTAAAATTGAAGAATAAGAGAACTATGAACAAACATTAAGAATTTCACTTATCTGAAACGTCGCCCATCCGGTATAGTGGTTAGCGACGCTGACTGCTGTGCCGTAGGGCCTGGGTTCGAATCCCGGAGAAGACATGAATGTTTGTAAATATATATGTAGAGTGGTTAACGGAGTGCCTGTTTCCTTGTGGAAACTTAACCTCCTATCGTGAAGATTGGGTGTAGCTTTAGTTGGCTTTACCTTAGCCCAGTACTGCAGAATAATATCGTGCGGATTTTTTTTTTTTATTAGTTAATTAGAATCGATAATATGGATGTGAAAAGAAAATTTTAATTGAAGGTAGCATTTTGAGTGTTTAGTTTATTCTTGCACTGTGCGCATCGGGGGGCCGAGTGCGCTTGCGTGCGGGTTTAATCAGTGTTTGTAAATGTATAGTGCCTTCGCGGCATGGGGGTACTCTAAATAGCCGTCGAGCCGCAAGTCCTCTCGTGAGGTTGGTGGAAGTCCCTGACCACTCCCAGGGTGTTCTCCCTCAAAATTGGGGTGGAACCGAGCCAAATGGTACTGTCACCTGCATGGTGCTCAAAGCTACGGCTAACGACAGGCGTACAATCTAGCCCGATGCCATGATGAATATCGTAGGCCTCTATCTGACTACGTCAGACAGGTGGCATTAGTAACAACAACAACTTATCTGAAACGGGAGACAAGATGATGGGAGGCATGGCATTTGTCAGGATGACAGGCCAGCAACATCATTGCTTTCAGAGGACTCTACAGCTGTCAAGATTTACGACTTTCACAAAGGAGGTCCAGAGGGGATAACCGGTTTCACAGTTTCTACAAGTGCTCGGGTCGTCTCTAAGGGGAAATTCAACAATATTCTCCCCACTACGGCGGCCACATTATTTCCAGTGTACAGTCTCTTCGATGGCGTTTGCTGTCCCTCCTTATTTCGTCGAAACGGCCGGACACAAGGCATATTATTGTCTCAAGCTTCGTCACCTTCACGACAGAAGGGGGACTACTTCTTTTCCTCACTCACAAAAATTGTCACTCGGCGCCCTTTTAAGGGAAGGCAAATCCCACCATTTGTGCCTACGCGCACTCTTTGTCCAGCCGCGTCATTGGTCAGTTACCAAGCGCAAAGTTACAAAAGTTGCAGTTTTACTGAATTTTATGGGTCCGTTCACCCCGCGTACTCGTTGACAAAACCCGTGACACCTGGTGCTGGTCCCCCAGCTAAGGAATTCCGATCACATCCTGTAAACAAGGGGGATATACAAATTACTGATTATTTGGGGCCAACTCCATTGCCGGCCAGCCTCCCATCACTATGTACGAATCGCGCTTTTGTCTGCAGCTTCTGAACGGTTGGGTTGGAATCTGGAAATGCCGTGGAAAAAGGTAGCTGAATTATTGCACTTACATTACCATACTTGTAATGTACGAAATATTATGGTTTTGGATGGTTTATATAGTGTTCCATTCCTTTATCTTTTTGTACGTATTGCCTGTACAATATCCAACCAGATCTGAGATCTTGATCTTTTGCCTTCCCATACCTTCAAAGCTTGCTTTGCGGTCGCCTTCTAGCTGGCCAATACACGACCAAACGTGGCACTTGATATTCATGATCTCTTTACACACCAGATTGTATTATCTTGGCCTGCCTTTTCTCCCAATCTATAATTTATGGAAACCATCCTGGTCATCGATAGGAGAAAAATTGGCCTAGGAAACACCAGCCGCTGCCACATCACATCAACTATGTCAATGTGTAGAAACAGCATGGTTTGTCAAACCCCCAACAAATCATCCAAAAAGAGACGTTTTAAAGTATGGGCTGACTGGAACCGAAGACCTTGGTAAGAGGTCTCGCTTCGTTCTCAATTCATCGTTAATAAAAATAATGATGCGAATAATTTTAATTGATATTTCCTGACATATTTTTTGAAATTTTGGGAATTTCGTAATATATGCCTACTGGCAGCAGTAGCAAAGTTGCATCATTATATCATGCTTGTCATCCGTATCTAAGTCTAGGCCTACCGTCATGCACCATCATTTAATCAAAAATTAGCAGTCGGTCCAGTCGATTTGTGCCTGAGATTATGAGATACGCACATTTATTTGTTACGGATAACCATTTGTGAAATTATTTGACAACGTATATGCTATATACTATCTATTTAAAAGGGTCGCAAAGTGGAGCCTACTTTTGCATTGGGGCTAGGGCTTCAAGAAATCTTAAGATCTCATTATATCCAAAACCTTTTTCATTCAATGCCGAAGTATATATCAATGAACATTGCCAGACATGGTTGCAGTACGGATTTCATTATTTTTCTCATCTCGAAGGAGTTTGTATTTTCAATCATTTCACCAGTACACTATGTTTTAACTCTCCAATAAATTTGATTTTGATGCCTCTTGCCCTTCTTGGAGTTGCACTTTTTGATAGCCAGCAACAGAGAAAAAAATTGTTTCATATTTCTTACATATCGTATTTCCTTTTAGATATTTATTTCGAATAAAATATTAAAGTAAAACGTTTATATAAAAAAAAGCCTAATGAAACAAACAACAATTTCTCAAAAGTCAAAATCTGGATATAAAACTTTCCTTTCACGCCAAAACTATTTCAGTACAAAAAAAAGTTTCAAATTGATTTAAAATCTGTCACAGATTTCTATTTATTTGGTTTCCTCTTTCTACTAATTGATTAGTTAACCGCTTCAACTAAAAACCAAGCTTAACAAGCGTTCTATATTTAGAAGAATTGAAATTTATCTTCTTTTGGGCTGAGACGGCATCAGTTTCAATTCCCGACGAATATCAATCATCGGGTTCTTATTACGCAAAATTTCCATTTCTTGACCTTCCAACTCAAAAAAGAACAGAGGGAGGGGGGACTTTGACAAGAACCTTTCATTCGTATTCTAATCGAAGATGTATCCCTCTCCCCGCAAATCAATCGAATTTTCTGTTGCCAACAGGCATGAATAAAAAGAAGCGATAAATAAGCGGCTTTTCATTAATTAAAATTCTATCCGTTCTGCTAGATTAGAGGACTATGTTCATGAATAATTCCGATAGGGTCAGGGATATATTTTGATGCTCCGAGACGGCGGGCTTGCAAGTAGTTTAGGGTTTCATCCGACTTTTTTTCTCTTCTTTTAAATTAATTTTGTAAGAGAACCTTAAGTAAAAGAAGCTGAAGGCTGGTGTAAATATATGAGGCTACATTTAATGATTTCTTAAGAAAGGATTTTGCCTTCATTACATATTATCATTTGTTTCATACTCCTTTTTCTTATCGATTTGTTTTCTTAAAACGTTTTCGATGCATTATAAATAATCTTATAATGTTTTGTAATACTGTGAAAAACGTTTGACGCGAAAACGCTTAAGACGAAATATCGGTTAACACGAAAAACAACAGTCCCGACAAACTAAATTATGTGTATTTTCAAGCATTTTTTTTCTAAACACGAAATGAATTTAGCTTAACATGAAGATATTTCCCTTCTGGGAATGGACAAAATACGGAAAACTCGAGCCACGTAGACTAGATTTAAGAGAGGTGGTTTCACATGTTTCGTAGAAAGGAGGCTAACTTGGCTTTGAAATACCCTCGGGATAGCCTGTGCCAAGAATCATGTTTGTTTATCTAAGCAACTTTCACCCTCCACCCCTATAAAGGCCACACAAAAACATCTCATCGGTTGGCTTCGAAATTCGGTGAAGAGTACATCGCAATGTCAGTAAAAATCAGTGAGTTGGATTTGCATTATTTTTCTTTTTTAGAAGAATTTTTTTGCGAGCACAATAGCAAAGAGCTCCGGGGGAAAGAAAACTGCTATTTCGCTAAAAAGGAAGATAGAGCTACTTAAGGCTGTTGATCAAAGACGGAAACGGAAATCTGTAGAGATTTTAGAATTTCTAACTCTACTTTATCAACAATTATTATTAAAAAAAGTGAGCAAATTACGTTAATGTTTGCACGGTTGTTTTTTAATACATGCATACACACATATCTACGGAAATAAAATGTACTCTAATAAACTTAACTTTGTTTAATATGCTTTATTAACACAATATTTTTTAACACGAAAAAGTATTTCAGTCCCGCTCAGTTTCGCGTTAAACTATTTTCACTGTTTTTATTTATGTTTTGTTTCAAATATAATCTGTCGTGATCGTAGATTCGTAATCAGCTTTATATGTCTAGAGCAGGGGGGGGGGGGGCAGACTTTTCCAGGGTACGGGCTACTTCTAATTTTTTCAAGATGTTGCGGTTCACCCAGTGGCGTAGGTGTAGTGAGCTAAAAGAAAGTATGCAATACTGATGGACCTCGCTTAACGAACTTTTATTTTATGAATTTCTCTACTTCGCGAACGTTTTCGAGGAACCAAGAACATTTTACGATTTCCTTCGTAAAATAGCCTCCAAATAGCAATGTGCCGTTTCTATTCAACAAAATTTTCTCTTATAATTCGATTTTTTTTCTCCGTATTTTTTAAAATACCTTATTTACTCGAATCTAAGACGCACTTTTCCCCCGATGTTGATGCTACTGAAAACCGGGCTTGGGTTAAAATCGAAGGGGGGGGGGTGTTGAATGGTATTTAGAGCAATTTATATATGTACCGATTCATGCATGTATTTAAAAGTTTTAATGCTGATAAAATAAATTATTATATATATATATTCACTTCTTTTAGTTTTCCTTTTAAATTTATTTTAATTTCGTAAAATTCAATATCGCTAAATTACATTTAGGACTATTTTTCAATTTTCACCAAATCTTGTTGAGAATTTGGAGGTGTGGCTTAGAAACGATGGTGGCTTAGATTCGAATAAATACGGTATTTCTTGACTTTCGTAGGATGGAACAATTATTTAGTCTTAGTGAAGGCGGTCACTCCAAAATGTCTCGGTGGTCCACCGGTCGATCGCGATCGACTTAATGCCCACCCCGGCTCTAGAGTTCCAGATGCGTTGCTTTAGAGGACCTATCATGTAGCGAACCGCATGTACGTCACTGCTCAAGTTCCTCATGTTGGGGCGTGGTATGGAAGTTTGGGGAGCGGGGTACCAACTGATTTCTCGTCACTTGACCATATTCAAATTTACGAGGTCCATCTTTAAAAGCCCTCGTGTAGCTGAACAGTGCGATGTTGATATATTCACTCACTCCCTCAGACCAACATGAGGACTTTGAGTCACGACCGATTCAACACGCATCAACTTCTCTACACGCTAGCTTCTCTCAACTGCTCTAGACTCAAGCCCGCAACTTAAAAAACATCAGTCACGAGTTCTTAACTATGACCACTATTCTTGAATTGCAATTAGCATTGATTATGGAAATCGTGAACTTTAAATTCTTTTAACTATAAAAAAAAAACATACACAACTTATGGACCATGGAACAGCTTTGTTTTTGTAAAATTAATTCAATCGAGCAAAATAAAGAAATCGAATGTTTTATGGATTTTTTAATAACTCCAACGAAGAAAATTCCCTGGATTATATTTAGAAGTCTAAAATTAAACATTTATTTTAAAAAAGTTTTTTTCTCCCCTAATTTTCTTGAAATTTTACAGTTAAAAGGAACACTACCGGAAAAAATATTTTTTTTTGCTTAGGTTTATAATTATAAAAAAAAAAAGAATTTCTGTACTTTTCAAAAAAACTGTGTGGTTTTTGTAAATCCGGAAATAATAGTTAAATTCCGTGTACAGAGTTCTTTTTATATTGAATAAAAAAACTTTTCCTCACAAATCATTACTTAAAAATTCTTCTCTGTATAAATAAATATATGCAGACTTATGGTTATAAAATAAATAATGTAATTGCATTATTTTTAAAGCAGTATATTTTTTTCAAAAAATACGTTTTTTACAGATTAAATATAAATGGCACTTTTTTTTCTTGCATTTACTAAATATTAATTTTATCTCCCTATTATGTGTATATCAGTGACCTTCAAACTTTAACTCACGGAACCCCAATAACTAGAAGGCGTTTTTGTGGAACCCCTAGAACTGGAAAGTATTTTCGTGGAACCCTATTCCACACACACACTTGGAATAATATATCTTAAAATAATATTTCAAGTAGATCAACATTAGATCAATATAATTACTCATTAATAATATTAATCTGTGATTCAAGTGTCACCTATACCCATGCATTATGTTTAGTTGTTGTTCTTGTCGTGTATGACAAAGTGCGAAGGGGTGGTAATAACAAAACAAAGATATAGTCAAATATTGCCAAAAGCGTGAATCACTGCCGTGACAACATCCTTGGCACGATGCGAGTATAAAATGTCCATGCTGAAAAATCATTGTATATTTTAAAAAGGGCACCAACAATGGAAGGACAGCTAAAAAGGTGTTTGGAATCCAGTTGCTTGCCTGGGCAGTGCCTGCATTCCACATATGATCTGGAAACATCGGGCAGAATCTTCATGCCCTTAAAATACTTTATCCTTAGTCTAGTTATTGTTGTCATAATTTCTCGGCTATAATTTAGTTATGGCAGCGAGAATTCTTTCTTGGGTTTGATCAGAGCTTTTTGTTTTGCGTCTGCGTTGGCATCAAAGACCGTAGTAGATGAAGCTCTGTAGTAGATGATTAATTTTATTATTTAATACTAATTATTTATTCAATAACTAATTCCCCCCCCCCCCGAAAATTGACAAAATTAAAAGAATATGTTAGGCGGCGTATTGAAGCATCATACGAGAATGTTGGATTTTCGACACGCTGAATCCCCCCCCCCTTGAAAAATTCCTGTGTGCGCTACATAAAATGGTTGCTATAAAGTGTCGAATTTTCTACTTATTATTGAATGCCTTCATTTTATCTAGATATTAAGTACTAACAATACAAGTATTATTTCATATTATCGTTTTAAATTTAGTTAAGTATTTAAATACATAGATTATAGATTTCGTATTATTCACACACATAGTTTCTTAACTATGCAGATATACCAGTATATTAGTTCCGTTTCCCTATAAAATTCGAAAAACAATTTTAAAATAAAAATTGATGAAACTTTCACTTTGTAATCTGATATATATGTTACTGTTAAAAAAAAGTCGTGGGATCTGTAACATTATAAAATAATTTAGTATTTTAATGATTGATAGTTTACGAGTTAATGTGGCCGTGGTAGCCTAGTGTTTATAATCACGAATTTGTGGCCGGCGTGTCATGAGTTTGAGCCCTAGTGCCCCCAATGACCCTCCGTGCAGAGTGGCTAAGTATGTCGAGGCTTGTAACGTTTGGGAAAATTGATGAGTAGCGAGAGACTTAAGAAATTAAAATATTGATTTACTACGTTACAGCTATTATAATTACAATATGCGCATTTGGTTAGAACTTATTCAAATTATTGAGTATTTCCATTCTACAGAGTGTGTTATTTGTGAAGGAGGAAGCAAACAAAGTCGTGCTTTCGATAGTTTCAAAATGGACGGTTGCTTCTACACTTCGAATTACACCCGAGGTTCCGACTCTCTGTTGTGGAATCCAGCCGTTGGGTTTCTCACGGCCATCGGTTGTCTGCGTGATGTCAGATGAAAGGACCCCAAAAAATTTTACGTTTACTAGTGTGGATATGAACGGCGGAATGCTGTCTGCAAAAGGAAGCCACTCTTACAGCTGCGTGGTGGGAAAACTTTACAGACTCAAAATTTTCTATTTGGCGGGCCGTGGTAGTTTGGAGGGAGGGGACAGCTGAGGTGTTGCTCTTCGTCACTTGACTGAGGTTCAAATTACGAGGTCTATTGCCGCTAGCCCTCGTGTTGATTTATAGAGCGTCGTTAATACTCACATACTCATTCATTTGGGAGTTACAAGTCGTAAACAAAGATTAAATTATTTATTTTTGATGTGTAACATCTTTCCTCTCGATTGCTGGAGATTTGTGGGAGTGATTTCGTGAAAAGGGACGGAAATGCGTAACAGGAAGTTGGGAAAACGTGCGCTATTCAGTGAAGTTCTGTTCTACTTCGTGATTCTGTTCTACTCGAAGTGATTCTACTTCGTTCGGGAGGGGCCCCGTACTCATCCCCTGCTGTCTAGACCTTAGGATCTTTGTTTTTGTTTTGTCACTTTAGGATCAGAGAAGAAGCTAAATCCTTTAGGCAAAGACGTGGTTAGACAATGACGAACGTGTTTCGATTGCTGCGTATAATTTAAACAACTGACCTTCGAGCGGCTGGTGTTGCGATCTATCGTAAACAGAACAACTCACATGTTGTGGCTCGCATATAAATATTTCTTATCGTCAAACAAGTGGACTGGGTATTGTTATTCAAGATATTGGGGACATATGTGCGGCAAAAGGCTTATTTGAAAATGGACAAACAGTGATTTCGGTGGTCGTATACATTTCTCCAAATCAAACGGTTCAAAAGATTTCCTGCATTTTTTACTTTTACCATATACCGAAGGTGTGGTTCTGCTCTTTTTTTTAAAAAAAACTATCATTCGCTTCCCATGATTTTGAGTGGTGATTTTAAAGTTAACTTCAGTTTGCTAGAAGCCGAGCCACTCATAGCTTTTTTGAATGATGAACTCAAGCTCGAAATGAACTCAAATCGAAATGTTTCGACAACTAACAGTGGTACTGTTATTGATGCTGTTTTTCAACGGTTTTTAAATACTTTGAAAACACAACTATATGTGTCATATTTTAGTTATCATAAGTTATCATTACCGCTCTTCCCAAATTGAGCAAGAATAATTATTTTTGATAAAAAAAATTGCATTACTCCTTGTGTTAATTAAATAAAATTTTCATTAAAGATATAATTATTACATAGAAAATTATTTCCAATCATAGTCGATTCATTTTTTTCATGAATTAAGTTGCTATTGCGAATTTACCACAATAACATGTCAGATGTTACACATCGTATGCGACTACTGTAAGGCTCGCTTCTTTTTTTTAATATAGAAATTTCATAATCGGGAAAATATTAAATACGACATATTTTGCATTTTTGGATCAATTTCGTGTAATAGTTTTTAAACAGTGGAAGTGCTTTAGTCAACAGGCCTATGAAACCTGGTAATTTATATAATTATAAGTTGCAAAATCTTTTATATAAATATTGACCTGCGTTATATTCTGTTATTATTTATTACCTTTTAACTAATGTAGCAATAATATTATGTTATATTATATATATTTTGTTTTCTTTATTATATGTCAGTTATTTAGTCTATTCGCAAAAGATGAAATTCATTTTTATATATAAAGAGTCTTCTATAATTTATCATCAGTTAATTTATTAAACAACGAACTTGTTTTAATGTCAAATTATATTTCGCTTTAATCATCTATCATTATAGTTCATTTATAGAAAAAATACCTAGTTATTTCATGAAATAACTAGGGAACAACTGAATTATATGCAATTTAATTGCAAAGTGTGCATGCTATATTTTACATTTGCAATATAAAGCTTAGAAAATACTTAAAAGATATTTTCATAGTCAATTTTTCTTAATACGTTTTTGCAAATATTTTGTTTGCACATGTATCCTTCTGAAAGCACCCCATTAATGTGAAGATAAAAATACTTTCTCAAAGTTGTTTCAAATGCTTTGTAAAATGTTACCAACAAAAAAATTCTTCTCGTTTCAAATTCTTTTCCGAATCATTAACGATGTGTGATATTTTTCATCCTTAAATTATTTGTTTTCAAAGATTCAAGCCCGCTAAAATACCAGAAAAGATTGAAACGGATAGGAAAAAAAAACACTGCAATTATTGCCCAAGAAATGACGCCAAACTGTGACATGAAATCATAAATCAAAATTATTGTTGATAAATGAAAAAGAACTACAACGCCTCTGATTTCGGTTCAATTTTAGAGAAAAAAGAATGCCGATAACCACGAAGATAAACATTTCTCTTATCGTCTTTTGACAAGCAGTTTCGAATCGCTGCCAGTGTAACAGCAATTCGAGCGTACAGATATTGACAACGGCGACTGCGATCTGAGCGGAACTAGTTCCATTAGTAATTCTTCATTTAGCTTGCTAAGGCGACCATTTTCTCGTCTTCCGTTAATCATTAGTTGACATCCGCCAACGCGCTTCCACTGTGCTAATATATCTTAATTAATGCTTAAGCTTTAGGAACTAATATAGTTTTTGTGCGAAATTATGCATTAGGGTGGATTGCAGTAATATGGAGAACAAAAATGATCTTCAATCTAAATCAACCTATGTGGGGAAAAAATTCTGTGGTAGGGGTCAGTAAATAACCCGTGAGTCACGTGCGACCTACCAAAACAGTCAGAAAACCAAATGAAAAACCAAAATTCCATATTTTGGTTAGCATATTCAGGGTGTTCGGGCTTAAAGTATCCAATATGGAAAACAAATATTATCTTCAATCTAAATCAACCTATGTGGGGAAAAAATTCTGTGGTAGGGGTCAGTAAATAACCCGTGAGTCACGTGCGACCTACCAAAACAGTCAGAAAACCAAATGAAAAATGTTTTCCATATTTTGGTCAGCATATACAGGGTGTTCGGGCTTAAAGTATCCAAACGTTATTGCTTATAAGAACGAAACTACCCATCAGAATGCAATAAACTGTTAATCCGGGAATTGGAAACCCCTCCGAAATTTTTTGGGTCTAGTCCGATCGGCCGCACGTGTGCGTATTGTCCGGCAATCGCAGACGGTAAACTTGTAACACTGACTTCATTAGTAAAGATGTGTACGCCACAGCAAAAGGTGCAGTGTGTACTTTGGTTAATGGAATTTAAATCAGTCCCTCGTGTACAGCGAACAGAATGGAATGTCGATCCTCCAACATCAAAATATATTCACCAATGGAAAAGAACTTTAAAAGAGACAGGAACTTTGGTATCTAAAACTGGCAAGTATCCTTAAATTTTCGTAATAGGAGACACTTTTGATCGTGTGCGTGACTCATTTTGTAGGAGTCCTGGTACGTCTTAGGCAAGCCAGCATCGACATTCCATTTTGTTCGAACACGTACATTCCAGTACATGCGTGTCTTATTTAAATTCCGTTAACTAAAGTACGCCCTGCACTTTTTGCTGTGGCGTCCAAATCTTTACTAATGTAGTCAGTGTTACAAGTTTATCGTCTGCGACTACCCAACAATGAGCACATGTGCGGCCGATCGGACTAGACCCAAAAACTCTCGGAGGAGTTTCCAATCCACGGTTGAGCAGTTTATTACATTCTGATGGGTAGTTCTGTAATAATAAGCCATAACTTTTGGATACATTAAGCTCGGACATCCTGTATTTGTGAGCAAAGTTTTCCTTGCTTCAAGATCAACAAGAGTAAATAGGGATGCATATTGTCTGACATTAAATTGCGCGCTGTGATGAGATTTTCTCAACAAACAGTCTTGCTCCTGATTTTAAAAAAAATGTAGAAAAGTGTGATAAGGGAAAATTTGTCTCATTAAACTGATTCTACAATTGAATCTGCCTGCAGCTATATATACGAAACTAGCACAGTAAATTGAATTAAACTGCTACTATTTTATTTAACTTATAGGTATTGATTTTTATGATACAACTTATACATCTTTTTGAGATGTAACATTAACTAATGAATTCAAACATTTTAAAAAAGTGAGGTCCTCCGATTTTCTCTGCATTTACAATGTGGACCTCGAACCAAAACAATTGCCCACCCCTGTTCTATGGTATGGAGATTAAAAGAAAAATATATAATTTAAAATTGCCAGAAAGAGGTTGATTTTCTGAAAAATATTAATTGATTTAGGTTAGACGTTTTAGACTTAAGATAAAATTACTTTCCTACAATATAAACAACCAAAGGCGATGATCATTGATATAAATGAATACTGAGTAGTAAATATATTGCAATGTACATTGCACCATTACAAAACTTCAGCTTTCACTCCCCACACCGTCGAATCAGTGAGATCCAAATTTTTTTCCTTTTTCCGCTTTATCGTGCTCTACAATTTTGATAGTAAGTTTTTTAAAAATAATTTAAGGTCTGCTAACAGCCAGTAGTCACTGGGGGCCAGATCTGGACTGTACAGTGGGTGGAAAAGTAATTAGAAGCGCATATCCTTCAATTTGACTATCGTTTTCATGGATTTGTGGCACGGAGTATTGTCTTGGTGAAACAGAACTTTTTTCTTTTGCATTTGGGGACGTTGAAGAGAGAAAATTGTGCATATCAGGGTGGGCGGACAACTTCTAATTTTTTCCCGGTGTTGTAGTCCACCTAGGGGCGTAGATGTGGCGAGCTAAGAAAAAGATCTAAAATATTTATAATAACTTAATAATAAATTCGGAATATGTACTTGCTTACATAACTACAACAAAATAAATTACACTTTTAAAACCACGTTTAAAGCAAAACGGAAGATACAAACAAAATAATAATAGTCACAATTATAATATTATCAAATGACGCATTTATTATCAATTAATTCAAAATTCATTAGAAAATAAAACATTTTCTCATCTAAAGTTAGTTCACGTAGTTATATCCATTAGAAGACTTAGTCTGCATACGGTCAACCAATCTTGAATATTTCGGTATATAATAGTGGTTGCGGTAGCCAAGTGGTCAAGGTATCGGATCGTGGCTGACATGTCACGAGTTCGAGCCCAGTACTACTAAAGACCCGTCGTACAAGGGAGCGATGCACTTTAAATCTGTCGAGATCTCAAATGTCCTCCCATTGGTGTGGTAGTTAGGAGAGGGGAGTTCCAGCTCAGGTGTCCTCGTCACTTGACTATGGTTCAAAATTATGAAGTCCTTCGCCAATATTCACCTCACTCACTCGGTATATAGTTACTAGTTCCTAATCTTCAGGCAGTCATCCCAAAATGTCTTGGCGTTCGATCGCGATCGACTTAATGCCTACTTCTGGTGTATCTATTCTACATTTCGTTTTTGGTTTCATATATCTAACGAAAAAAATCTTTCCGCATATGAAAAATATTTCGAGTCCACTAAGAAATTGTTTAACAACTGAATGCTCAGAATCGTGTCAAATCGAAGTCTTAAATTATACTATTGAAATACAAAATATACTGATATCGCGATATTTAAAAGTAGAGCTTTTTATAGGGACAAGAGAGGTTAGCATTTTAAATTTTTATTTACCTTTTTACTTTATTTTTATTTATCTTATCCTTTTCTTTTGTATTTTTGTCGAAGAAATAAATATATTTTTTGCTGTTTATTTTCATGTTAAGAAATATCGTTAAATGATGCAAAATTAATGTATAGTAAAACTGTAAATATATCTATATTATTGCCTTCTGTTACCTAACTCTGAATGAATTAGCGTGGTAATCGAAATGTTTCAAACATGTCCTATTATGTTGCACGCTGAAACGTATTGGTTTGGCACGCCGAAGACCTGTGCTAAACCAATATGTTTTAGCTTGCCACATAATAGGACAGGACCTAGACACATAGAACTAGAAGATTGCCGACCCCTGCTACAGAAAGAAATAAAAAGAGAAAAAAATCACGCAAGTAAATCTCTATTTAAAAAAAAATTAAAAATTTTAAATTAGAAATTCCAGGAAAAATAATTTTTAGATTTCTGATGCAATAACGCTAGAGAAGCTGCTCTGTTGCAAAACCATTTTTGGAACAACTTCATGCAAGTTAGCAAAAGACTTAAAAGTTATTTCAACTTTTTAATTTCAAAAATTAGGAAAAAATTTATTTCAGGTATGGAAATTTAGAAGTAAAACACTTCGACTGTTAATTTTTAAATCGTTTTGCACTGCCAAAAGTCACATAATTAATTTTTGCTTACATACATGCATATTCACTACCCCCCCCCCCTTTGTCAAAATTTTTATAAATGTAACAAATTGATTTCAACCTCATTATCAAGTGAAAAAAACTCACTCACTCATCACGATATCTCTTGAACTATTAACATACAGTCTTGAATTTTGGTAGGCGTGTTCCTTTCATAGAGTAAAGATCCACTAAGAAGGGATTTACGAAAATCGACTCCCTATAGGTATTGCAAGGGATTAAGGGGCTTATAAATAAACATTCACGTTTTTAAACTATCAGACCCACAGACTTCAAATTTGACAAGCATGTTCCTTTCATGGAATAGAGATCCGTTACTAAAGGAATTTTGCTAAAATTACCCCCCATTTGGGATTGTGAAGAATTAAGAAACGTTATAGAGATAAAAATTTCTATTTTTGAACTGTTGAACCTACATATTTAAAATTTGGTAAGCATTTTCCATGTAGGGAGTAGAGATTCGCTAGAAAAGTTGTTTTGCGAAATTCCCTCTGGCGGGGGAGGGGGGTAAGAGACGTTATAGATAAATATCCTCGTATTGTAGCTAATAGAACTAGACTCGATATTCGGCAAGCATGTTTATTTTGTTGATTAGAGATATACTAAAAATGGATTTTGCGGAAATCCTCTTTGGTGTAGCGGGTTACAAGAGCGTAAAAGATAGTTAAATCCTTTTTAAATCAAGAGATGTGGATTTTAAGAATGTTTTTCCATACAATCAATTGCTTAATGCTACGGCTTAGATATCTATAATTCATTAAAAAGTATATATTTATAATACCCAGTGAAGCGGGTCGGTAAAGGCTAGTTATCATATACGAGTAAAAGAAAAAGAGAGAAAGAGAGTGATCTACACTTATATACTTGTGGGCGACTAACTCTGTAGCAATCCAATTAGGAATTGCAATATGGGACCAAAGTTCAATACCAGTGTTCGGTATTTTTTAGATCTTAATACCGGTAGTAGAAATTTTAGAAAAAAGAATGAAAAAACGGGGTTTCCTTGATTTATGTATGCCAGTTTTATTAGAGAGAGTGTAAGTATCACAAAAAATAATTGGTAACTTATAAATTATACCAGTATATAAAGAATCACAAAAAAAGTAAAGGCACATCTTATTTATTTAAATCACAAAAAAAAGCGTGAATACCACTAGTCAAACTGTGGTACTGTTACCAATTTTCGAAATGTGATCTTAAAAAACATAATGCATCAATTGCACTGTGATTAAGCCTGGAACGTAATTTTGTGCAATAATTTCTCTAAATTATCTTTTTTCCCCAAAGTAATCTAAAATCCCCGATGGATTAGAAAGTGTGCTTAAATTTGTATCTTCATCTCGATTAGATTCTTTCCTCTTAGAAAAATTTGTATCATGTTTCATTTTAAATGTGTATGAGTCCACTTGTACTTCCACCATTCACTTTAATAACTCTTGAACATTTTTTGCATTGTGCCATCATATTCTTTTTAACATATAAATAATAAGACCAGACCGAAGTATTTTATCAACTGATTTTCTATGTTCTTTAAAGTTATTCTTATTATTTACTATGGGTTATATTATTTATGAATATGTATATGTAATGAATCTGAAAAATATTTTGAACCCTTAAGTATGATATGCAAATACGGTGTGAATAACAATCTCAGCAATTTAAAAAATAACGAAATATTACGCACTTTCTTCACAACTACGACCATTTTTTCACAGATTCGAATATCAGAGTACGAATCCTGCTCGTGTTCAGTATCGCTCTGAGCTGTAATAGAATAGTTTTGGCTCGCCGCTTGGATGATTTACATATTTTATCACTTTTCTTGATTGTACGATGCAACTTTAATTCACAGTCTAATTAATTTCGCCCGTTAGGGAGACAAAAAAAAAACGTATACTATTTTGCTATATTGGCGATCTCTGAACAAAAAGTGGAGACAATTTAAAGAATGGGATCTAAATTTGTGAATACCGGTATTACAAAATTGCACAAATGGCTCAAAACACCGGTATTGCAATCCCTAATTCCTGCGTAGATATTTTATATTGTATCTAGCAACCCAACTTGTTCAGTTTCGAGCTGTGAGTTCTAGGCTATGTGGTTCGAGTGGGTCCTTCCGTTCTCGAGCTTGTTTTGTATTATCCACGTGTGCTAACTTTAAAGCAAAATACACTAAAATTAATGATGCAAGTCACTACCTTATACTTATCTTAGAGTAATTCGTAACTACTTTTGGTGTCAAAAAATTGTCTGAAAAATTATCCTAAAAAAGAAAAGGTCATTGGCCAAAAATAATGATTTTTTAATGACCGTACTTCCTTCATAAGGAAAAAAATATGGTGGAACTTCCGCCTAATTTACAAGTTTTCTTGTCTTTCAACTCTTGAGCTTTCAATATATATCAATCTAAATTATGTAAAATTTCCGGTTTGGGTTATGTGGTATATTGGTAATAATAAAACATCCACCTCTTTTTAGGTCATGGTTATTTAATTGCCTAAGTAGTGCATTATTTTTCTCGCCATTACTAATTATTGGCGCTTTATTTTAAAATTATTCAAAATAAAACTGGTTTTAATAAATAATTGCATATTTTTCTTTAAAAGATTATTTTGGGAATCATTTTTACTCATTTATTAAAAAAAAGTATATTTATAACCTTTACTTTATTATTTAAAATATTATAAGTGTAAAATAAAAGTACACACAACGCAATATTTTTTTCTCCGGATTTGCTTTTAGGTGTATATCATAAAAACACGGAATATCGTATTAAAAACTATGATCGTTGATAAATAAAAACTCAGCAAAATCTTTTTGCTGAATTAAATAAATTCTTCATTTGTATTTTAATAAAAACATAATTTCAAATCTAATTGTATTTATAAAGTAGCAATTTCACTTTTACCTTCCATTTTACTTGTATAGAGAGAATCAGACATATTAAGTTATTGTATGCTTGAAAAATATAAAATTTGAAGTACCAGGTGACCTAAAAGTCCGCTAACATTTCAAAATTCAATAATTCATGGAATTATAAAGGTAGGGAGGCAAAAATTGTTCCACATACTTGAAATACCGTAGTGTTTTATAGGAACCCAAAAAGTATACAAATTGGCCAAGCGCTTTATATAACAAGATCAATAATTAGTTGCACGATTGATTTTTAGCAATAAAAGATGTTCTTTATTACAAATGTTCAACATGTAGAACGTTATTCATTTTGGTTACCTGTAGTTGAGGAATAATGTTGAGAACAGCACATTACACCATATTTGCAATTCTGGTCAGACAATCGCGGTTAACTAGCGACTTCGGTAACCCCACAACCAATAATCACACGGATTTAGATCTGGGGACCCGGGAGGCCAAGCCTGACGGAATAGGTGACTCAGCATTTAATCCTTGTGATGTGCGCAAGAGATCTTTCACATTCAGGGGCGTAGCTACCGCCGTATCAGCCGTACCAAAGACAAGGGGCCCCCAAGCTTCAGGGGCCACAATATGAGCAAGCAAAATATCCTTAACTTTAAGGGCCTCCAAGAAATTTTGATACCGAACCCACTCAGGACTAGCTATACAAGTGTTCATATTCTTCTTAGGACAATAGGATTTCACAGCAACAGTAAAAGATTTTCCATTCTTATAGTACAGTTTTACAAATAATGCCTTTTCTGGTAAAGTCACCATGTAGAAGTTGATTTGTTTCCTGTCTGTCAGCAGCTCATTTTATACATGAGGCTATTTTAAATGTGAAAACCCAATGTCATTTCAAGCATGCGTGTCTCTCAATTTTGTTCTCTCTACTTACATTATTCCGAGAATTATTGAATTTTCAAATGTGAACGCACTTTTGGTTTACCTGGTACATAACATAAACATTTATCGAATTTTAATAAATAAATTATTTTGAATCTGCATTTTACGTTTTTAAAAATCGGTAAAACTAAAAGAGGCAAAAACGAACATTTATTGAGAAGAAAGATGAGAAAGAGAACAATATATTTGTTCCTAATCAAAGAATATACTGTATAGACTATTAAGTAATCACGAAAAGAAAATCTAAATCTATTAATTCTCTTTAGGTAATGAGATACATACATGCAATTCTGAAAACTAAAGATAAGGTTAATTATTTCGAAGTGACCTAAACGATCGCATTGAACCAGAAGAGATATGAGGAAGTGTTTTGTATTCTATTACGGTTCCTTTAAAACAAACAAGTGTAATAAAACAACTTAATAATAGTAATAATGAAAGAGAGTGGTATTTAAAATCATTAAGTTTCTTTGTTGTTTTAGTATAAAATTGTAGCTTTGGATATTAACTTTAGCTGACATATATCACATCACTGCCTACTTCTTTTTCTTCATTTTTTTCTCCTCTTTTTTGGTGACAAGATAATTTTTAAGGTATTTTCATTCATTAAATTTCCTGATTTGCATGCGGTCTGGATTTCGTGATTTTTTCAGAGGAAAATGTTGTAAAATTTTAAGAAGAAAATGCACTTACATTCCAATGATACATATAATTTTTAGTTAGATATTTTTATGTGATGGATTTTACTTTTTTTAAACAATAAATAAAAGGATATGTTTTCAAAATAGTTAATAGAAATAAAAAGAACGCGTGATATATATATATATATAATTAAAATTTCTCTACAAGAGAGAGATGAATAAACATGATTAAAACTGAAAATAATTGAAATTGCAAGATAACCAGACAACAGAATTTAAAAGGAAGTATGAAAAATTAAAATAATAGAGTTAAATATAAAAAAATATATAAAAGAATGGATGCTACAGTATATCAACATTGCTGACTTAGGACATATTATATATAAAAAAATTTTTATATAAAAGTGGGGTTGAACATGTTTTGTGGCTAGCCAACCTTTCCCCTTTCTGTTAATAATACTAAGCAAAAACCTATTGAAAATAATGGATAAGAAATCTAAATCCGTTATGAGAAAAAAGTAACTTGCCTAAAAATTGCATACAGAAACGCAGAGCCCGCACTAAATCTGAGTACAATAAACAAGTTATTGCCAGATTATGGACTATATATATACTTTTATTAATTATACTTACTTGCTTTTTTAAAATTAATTCCTTTTTTAAATATCTTAAATAGAATATTTTATTTCTAAAAGACGTTAAATTAAGAGTAGTCAGGTCTCGCAAGTATCCGAGGCAGCTTAGTGGTCATGGTTACGAACTTGTGGCCGCCTCTGTTGAGTTCTGATGCTACTGAAGACTCGCCGTGTAGAGAGGCTGATGTATGTTCAATCTGTCGAGGGTCAAATTTCCTCCCGTTGGTGGGGGAAAAAAGTAATCCTTTAATGAATCATTTCCTTTTCTGAAACTGAAGAACCAAATGCGGAAAATATCAACAGAAGTGTGTGTCATCAATGGAATTTGATTCCAAAGAACTATTTTTTTAATGTAATTATTTATGCTTCTGTTTTCTTTTTTTTTTTTTTATGTGCATTTGTTTTGTATATTTTACTATTTTTTTGTATTGTAAAGTTGAATTGTTTAAATGTACTTTGATTTTTTTTTTTTTTTTGCATAAAATCTGATGTGAGGTGTTTTTCCGAGGATCGTTGTAGCTCTAAACCTCTTCGGTGAGCTCGTTCTCTGGCATTCATCATCATCCGTTGTGGGTTTGGAAGTTTGAAGAAAGGAGCACCACTCAGGTGTTGACTGCGTTGTTTGTGTCGCGTATTCACTTTTTCAAATATCAGTCCTTGTTTTCAGTTTTTTTTAATATTTATTATTACGACACGTTAAGACACAAAACACACAAACAATTAAATACAGTCCACTCTCGATAATTCGAAGTTGAAGGGACTAATGAAAAACTTCGAACTATCAAGAAGGTAAGAAAAAACTCCTGAATTTTTTTCTAACACATTTAAATTTTAAACTATGCGATAAAACAATAATTGTACACATGTATAAAATTAATTTAAAATATTTATAAAAAGTACATATTATACAGTATAATTGTTATACAGAAGTTAAAAGTCATGTATTAAAATAATACATTTTGTTGTAATTCTCCTTCACACCCCACCAAATCTTCCCTTCCTCATTGGAAAAGAAATCGCTTCGTACCCAGTTCCCTCAGTCATTGTCTCCAACACCATTGGTTTTTCAAGGCATAGAGGGTCCAGTGCCACCCATGCCTCATTTGGTGCCACATGCTATAAGTCACACAAATGAGCCATAAATAATTATGTCACTCAAACGCAAAAAAAACACAATCCTATCCATCACAATAGTGGACCATCCTCTTTGAACACATGATTAGCAAGGCCACGTGTTAAGCGGACAGCTGAGAACAGGTGTGGCCAGAACTGTCCACTTGAAGAAGGAAAGCACAATAAAAGTGTCTTTTTACCTGAGAAACCTGGAAACAAAATGAAGGGGTAGCAGACAGATGATTGTCAAAGGAGCTATGTTACAGGGGAGACAAGCAGAGACAATATAACACAAAACATGTAAGATCCAACCTGTTTGCTATAGGACTCTAGGCAGCAAGTGTTCCAATTGTCGAGAATTTTATAAGGTAACTTCAAATTACTGCGTGTTGTAGTCTCTGTCCAGCCACAGATTTTACTTCGAAATATTGAGTGTATCAAACGTATTGTTTTAGTTCGAAATATCAAGAGTTTTTCTAGGGTCTGAGGATATACTTCGAATTAGCGAGACGTCCGCATTATGGAAAGTTCAAATTAACAAGATTCGACTGTATTCATTTAAAAAAATATATTTTGTGGATAGGCACACACACACACACCGATTTCTGGGTTCCATAATAGGCCAAAGTTATTTACAGACTGATAGGATTCCCCATCGGTTAGAGAAGGTACATGCATATTTCCCTTTAGGGATTACTGAGAAGCAAGCCGCCACAACTTGACCGTCAGAAGTAGAATGTCCATCACCTACACAGCCCTCTTTTCTTCCTTCAAATGCGACCGTTTATAAACGCTCTTTCACTCAGGTCTCGCAATTTTATTCCGATTACCATTGAGCAGCATGAGCTGATGCATATTGCAAAGAGTTCTATTCGAGCTTCTACTAATCCTCTTGGGGAAAATAGTCTTTTTAACTCTGATTTTAGTTGAAAACCGCTTTTCGCAGAGAGGTCTTGATTTTATACAAATGTAAACTTCTAATTAAGTACCAATCGTTAAGTAGGCGATGAGATGGTTGCAAGTTGATCCTGAGTGGATAGCATAGTGTTAGTGACCGGTGGTCGCACTTCATAGTATTAATTTTAAAGAGAAAGACTCATAGACAGGTGGAAGACGTCCATCTTACGGCTGATGAATTAGCAAGTTGAAAACAGGAACGTTCAAGAGAATAATTAAGATGTGTTTTTCTATATGTCTAATTGTATTAGTTTTATTGCTCCTCGGGTTTAGTTATCAAAGTGCAATCTTATAAATTCTCATGAGTTCTAAGGGCTGAATAAAAGTAGTTAACTTTAGATCATGTCTGTTTTTTAATCGAACCTTCTCACACCCGCAACCGACGGATCTCAAGAACTTTAAATCAGTCCGAGTTTAAAGCCCTCAAGTTTATGCGCCATCAAGTGTCGACCTCATCGTTTGTCCTCGGTTCAGAATCAAAGACTAGATATTGTCAAAAATAAGCAATAAGAAACATTTAGTAAACTTAATTTCTAAAATTATACCGAATGCGCTTGATACTTTATTTAATAATCAGATAAAATAAGGGAATACGTAACAAATAAATAAACCTTAAACCATATTTGAACAAAACTGGCGCGTTTTAAGAACCTTTTAACTGTGTCACGACCAATAGAAAAAGTTAAGTCTTTTCACGCGTATTTAAAATTGTGACCATTTATGAGTAGCCACAAAGTGGCAGAGCAAAATTAAGTCCTTCCTTATTCGATAAAATTACAACAGATTACAAAGGACTTGTTACATTACAAATTTTCATATTATTCAAATCATGTACTTTGCATCTAATTTAAACACTCAAACAATAAGAATATATAAATATGTCCTTTTAACTGTTAAAATTTTTGAACAATTGCACAGAAAAGGCCGACTTATTTGACCACTGATCGACCTTTGAGAAGAATAAATTAAATTCACCCTTTCTTTAACCAAAATTTACTGGATCATCCTATATTCGAGCCTATTGAAGTCAGGCAGGAATGAATTTTTATGGGACCCTTTTTGTAAGGCATTAACCTACAAATTTCAAACGTCACTTTAACATTCACGCCAATTTACAATGTCGCCCAAACTAAATCGCTAATTGCTTCTTTGAATAAGCGTAGGCAGAGAAGACTGAAAGAAGCAATCGTCTTCAATGCTCGAACATTTTCCTTTTCTATGGGGCTTGCGACATCCCACGCTTGTGATCATCATTCGACACATATAATGTCCAGACTTTGGATTTTGCTCTGATGCATCATCATCTTTTACTTAATTGAAAATGAGACGTTAGTACCAGGTTTCTCATTCAAAATCTTGCTTTATAACTGGGCTTTTATGCCATTTAGTGCCTTTAAGGGAACCAGGACATCTTACTCATTAAAAAAAATCGATTTTCCAATTTTAGTATTAAAAATTAGTGCATATTTTTCTGAATCTAAAAATGTTTTACATTTATATGCTCTTTGATAAAATAACCTTAAAATATGAAGAAAAAAAGAGTGTGTATAAAAAAGGGGGGAATAAAAATTTTCAAAATTACAAAGTTTTATAATTTTTTTTAAAGAAACTATCTTGAACACTACAAAAAAAAACTATCTATTTTACTAAAAAAAAACACATTCACTATATTTTGTGTATTGTTTTATATATGTGCAGAAATACTTTATATATTTAGGAGATACTTTTTTTAAAAAATGGTACCTAAACATATGCATGTATTGTGAGATCTCCAAAATTATGTCCAACTTAAATTAAACAGAAAAAAAAATTTTAACTATAAAAATTATATTTGTATTTCTACAGAATGATTAAAATAACTTTTTAAGATCACAAAAAAATCTAAGCTCTATTGGAAATTTTTAAAGATATAGATAACGATGAGTCTTATTTTTAGCATTTTACTCTTTCGAGCATATCCTGGTATCCTTAAAGTGTCAAAATATTTTTGTCATTCTTCTGGATATTAACACTTTACTGACTCCAATGACACTTGAAAAATTATTTTTTTTAATTCTGCTCCCCCCCCCCCCTTCTTCGGAATGTGGAGGGTTTAAGGACGAACGTGAGAGCTGGGTCTTACAGGGATGAGCAAGAATTCGACACTTCGTGATGTCTAAAAAGAATTTTTTCCCTTTCCCGTGTTAAAAAATATATCTGTTCATCCTGAATAACTACAATCGAAACATATGTGCAATGAATGTTCACCAACTGTGAACCACCATCTTAGAAATATTTGTTACCATCATTTGCTTCAATGTGAATTTTCCGAATACCAATTTTAAAATATCTTTTAAAATATAAATAAAAGTTAATAGCAACTGTGTTGCTTTTAATTTTATCTAAAATATCATGTATTTATTTTGTGAAAGCTTACGAATGTGTATATCAAACATATCTTTTTTATTTGTTTTTGTATTGTTTCTATTATTTTGCACTTCGGTGTATATAAACTATTACTGAAGATATATACCATTTCCCTAAAAGCAACCTCATTATTATCCGTCTGAAAGATTGAAAAAACATATTGAATTATTGATCATGTATCATGATTCAAGTATCGTAGTGATAAGCAAATTCATCATCAATGTCTTCATATGAAACATTTGTTAAATAAAATGGCAAAAAAGTAAGAAACCAAAAGTTTTTTCTCTCTATCAGTGACTTTACGTATCCCCCCAGCCCCCATAGCGCGGGGAAGGGGGCGCAGGATTCTAGAGGGCCCAAAGCCTAACTGACGCCAAGTACGACTTGAGGCCCAAAACCTGACATTGCAGGGGGCCTTAATATTCTTCGTTACGCTACTGTTTTCTATCATAATGTATTTCTTATAATTCTCATCGACAAAGTATTTCTTTACATTTAGTGTGGATTAGTTTATTTTTAAAATTAAAGATTTAAATATATCAGCATTTAAGAAACAAAAGTATGGAAATGTTTAATTTCTTCAATAAGTTTGAAACACTTTTTCAGGGAAATAAAAAGTATGATTAATTAATGCGTTTAACTATATTATAAATTCAAATTTAAAAGAACATACCAAGATGGGTGAGTGAGATTATATTCTTATTTTAAAAACTACTGACTCGCTTGTGTGCTGGATGAGATCCTTTTATGATTTATAGCATTAAGGAAAACAGTTACTTGACAGCAAGGCTCCTGCATTAGATATATTACTTAAGTTTACTTTACAGTTAAACCATTAAAGACGCCTTAAACTGTAAATATTTGCATACCAGACAGTCTAGATGTCTGTTCTTTTTTTGTATCTTGTAGCTAAATAAGGCGACAAGCTTACTGAAAAGCATTTATATTCAACAGCTGAATAGATATCGCGCTCCAACTGTTTATATACACAATATCGATGAAGAAATTTATCAGCGGATAAATCACTCCGTACGGTGATTGAACTGATATGACTTTCTTACATACAAATGATAAATAAGCAACATGCATCATTTATAAAAAATATTCACGTGTTTACAATATTTTCAACAACTTTGAACAATAAATATTTCGATTGCTTGTTATTCGTATGGAAAATTTGTCATCACTTTTAATTTATAATTTGTCACCTCAATTAGGCATCTGTCAACCTTAAACTTTATTTAGATTGCGATAAGGAAGATATCACTGTTATCAATTTTAGTTGACGTGATAGGATTTGTGTATGTATGTAATTAACATTATAATTAATTATGTACATATAACTAAATTTTTCTTTTTATCTTTGTTGTTAAGTGCCAAAACTGATTTCATGCTTTCCATGAATCTATGTCTGTCTTTTGGACTTAAATCCAGAGGGTGTTTATTCCTTAAATCCCATGGAGTTTAAGTTGGGCAATTGACCGGCCGATGAAAAACCGTATATTCCGGTGTATTATGTGCTCTGATATTTAACGCACAGCCATATTTTCAAACCGCATTTTTTCATTTTCAGGTGAATTCACCGTGTAACAAAATCATTTGTTACGAAGAAACACGAAATGTATATTTGTAGTGCTTTTATCTTTTGATAAAAACGACATAACACGACATGTTTTTATGTGTGCCTTTTTTTCATATAAAAAAACAATTATGTATCAAAGAAATAAATATCTCACTTCCCCGTAATACTAGTGGCCGCGGTGGCCGAGTGGTCTAGGCATCGGATCATGGCTAGTTTGTCATGGGTTCGATCCTAGTACCACTAAAGATCCGCCGTGTAGGGGAGCGATGCACGTTAAATCTGTCGAGAGCTCTAACGTCCTCCCGTTGGTGTGGTGTGGTAGTTAGGAGAGGGGGTGCCAGCTCAGGTGTCGTCCGCGTCACTTGACCATGGTTCAAAATTACGCGGACCGTCCCCAAAAAGCCCTCGTGTAGCTGAACAGTGGGACGTTAATATTCACTCCCCGTAATACTATTTTGCTTAGTGAACAGTACAACATTAAAACTCTGTAGCAATGTTTATATAAGTAAAAGTATAATATATCTATCCCGAAACGTTTTCCTTCATGTCCTCGAGGAAGGATGGTTTGACAAAAATGTGGATAAAATCGTGGATAAAAAAGGTTTGGCGATAGCATCCAGATGTTTTAAACAATCCAGAAAGTCTTAATTTTGGACATGCCCAGTTCCATCTAAAAGATAATACGAAGAAATTGCTAACAGAATGCAAACCAGAAAAGGCAGTTATTTCGGGCGGATTAATACCATTAGTTCAATCTTTAGATGTGTATATATCAATAAACCAATCAAAGCAAATTCAAAATGGCAATGGAATATGTCTGGATGTTTTGAAAATTAAAAAATACTTTCAAAAGGAGGGCAAATACATATGTAGAAATATAATTTTTTATATGGTCATCTTTTCTTTAATTTTTAAAGCTACTATTTTTATATTCGACTTATAGCCGTGCCCGTCAATTTCGATCTTATTTCTTGTGTTAAAAGTGCGCATTATGCTCTGGAATGTATGGTAGTTAGAATTTATTTTTTACTAAGCTCAACCCCTTAAATGGTTTGCCCGTACACCGTACGGACTACTGAAAGCTGTCTACAACTGATACTTTCTTCTTTCTATATATTTTGGATTTTCACATATTTTTAATCCTTATAGTAACATTATTGGTGCTAGTTTTTTTAAGAGATGCAGTTTGTCCATGGTACTGAAATACTTCTCATCCGAGATTTTCTTTGTGTTGAAGATGTGGATTTTCATTAAAGGCAGGAATTTAGATTCTTGAAAATATTCGCTAAAGAATAGGGATTGGCAAGGCAATGTGCAATTTATTGATTGGGAAGAAATGAAAATGTGGAAAGATAATCAAAAAAGCCGATATTATCTCTATCCCCATCACGATGCAAGACTGAATATTATACCATGCTTAAATTGTGTCTGCATATACATGCACAACGCACCATTCCTCAATTATAAAATCCTCAACCATTTGAAAAAGAGGTTCAAACAGGAAATTTTTATAAGTATGAGAGAAATTCTTTTCAGATATATTAAACTTCGTGCAGAAAATACTTATAAAAAGTGAACATTTAAGGATTTTTGGTTCAACAATTATAAAATAAAAAATGGTGTGTGAAAACCTTAAAATTGAAAATTAAAACAAAATTCTTCCATTTTCGCATTCTGTAAAGTATTATGCTTTGTTGTATGCAATAAAAAATGTGCCGTTTTTCGGAACATTTTGGGCAAAAAAATTTATTTTTTAAGAGGTTAACAGTAGTGATCTTTTACGTGTGGCAAGTAGAAATGTCTGGCTGGTAGAGGAAGTCATCCTCAAATAGATCTTTCGATGATGAATGTTCAAGTACTGCTTTGTATACCTACGAATTTACTTTTCCTCTCAAAACACACAGTTTTCCTAAGCTGTGAGCGAACCCAAATCAGGAAAAAAATTTGACTTGGTGTTTCCAGAAGTTTGAATTAAATGCTTCTTTACTGAATTACTGCTTATAAATCTTGACGCGATTTTTCTTCACGGTGTGTTTCAGAATTGGTGCTCAGGTTATTCAGTTACGACCACAATTTGCACTGTTATTTTTAAAATTTGGATTTTTAGAACAATCGGTTAAAATTTTGTTGCTAGTTTCATTAGAATAATTATTTTTCAGTCATTGCTTGTTGATAAATTCCTCGTTGTGTTGAATAACAATCCCAGTCTTAGTACAGCCCGTCAAATGTTTGTAGTGTGACCCATTTTTAATTCCCAATTAACTAACGCTGACTTTCAAATAAGCCATTACGTGTGTGATATCTCTACAAGGCCCCGTTTATAGAAGTTTAATCTTAGAGACACTCTTGAAGGAGCATTCGCGCCTTAAACTGCACAATAATGTTACTAAAACTGACCTACCAATGACATCAAAGTTACATTGAATGATTATTTTATAATGGTTTTTTATAATTAGGGCAAAACTTTTGGTTCATCCTTTACATTATGAACTGTGACACACATCATAAAAACAGTAAAATAAATCTGCATATCATTCTATTTTTGTACTTAAAATAAAAATGCTCTAGGCCGGGTAAATATTTTCTTTAAAATGTTAAAAAAGTGGAACAAAAACATGAAAAATTCCCCAAAAAGATTTTAGAATCAATGAATAATAATGATGAATTACTTAAATCATTTTAATGTAGTATTAGTAAAATGTAAATTCATTGATTACTAAGCATTTGCAAAAATATTGCTTTAAATAAAAATTTGTTCTGGTTTCGAATCGCTTAAAATTATACATATTTAACGAAAAGAGAATCCAATTCAATTTTGAGATCAACAATCACATTAAAATTGATCTTACAAAATATTCAATTTATAGTTAACATTTATATTTTGAATGACATGGTTGATTAAATTGTTTTGGTAAAATAGGCTTTTTAGAGAGCGTAAATTTATCTTATACGTGATGTAACATAATAATGTGAATATCGCAAGCATGACAATACGAAATTCCAACCACTATGTTATAAATTACTAGATATATCTTCAGATTTTCTCGACTACGTTAAGTATAGTTCTTTATTAGATAAAAATTAGAATTAATTACCGAAGTTAATTTTAATTGATTTCTTCCGCGGTAATCGTATTAATTTCATACGATTTTGCATTCGATTTCTTAGAAAATGTAACCATTTCCGTTGCAATAATTTTTCAAGCCAGTTGCTTCAGTCTTCTGTTGTATTTTGTACTATTTTCGAATATAGGGATATTTCCTAATATCATGGGTACCATCAGGAATAAGCATTAAGTCGATCGCGATCGACCGGTGGACCGCAAATTCGTTTTGGGGGACCGCTTTTACTAAGACCTAAGTCGTGCATACTGAAAGAAACATATTTGTGGAGCCCCGATGCCAGCTAAATTGGAGATTGGGTTGACTGCAACATCTTGAAAAAGTTAGAAGTCTCCTTTACCCTAGAAAAGTCTGCCCAACCCTGGTACCAGGATTTTTTTTTTTTTAAAGTCTATGAAGCTTAGGCTTTTAGTTATTGCTGAACAACTCGCTTTTACACTTTATTTTACTTTTCAAAAATGCCTTTTTAAAAGTTCCTTGTTTGATGTAATTCATTAAAAAAGTTTTTAGAATCAGTTTTTGGAATATTGCAAGTTATTAGCACCTTTTAATTCATTAATTGATTGAAATTTTAATTTATATCATAATTTATTATATTTATTTATAATAATTATTTTTATTATATTTATTAATGTATATTATTACATATTATGGTTATTTATAATTATTATATGATATGAGTATTATTATGTGTGTATCTAGTTATTATTAAATATTGTTCAGTGTTGAACAAATAATTCTTGTGACGCCCACAATAACAAGTGAATATTTGTCGCGAGAGGGCGCTAGTGTGTATAGAGTCAGTGTATGTGTAAACTTTGAGAGAGAAAGAGCGTAGAGGAAAACGCTCTAATAAAATTCTTGTTACTACGGTTTCGTGCCATTTAATTTGTGGTGTAAACAATTATAGAGATAAACAAAAATGTGCAAACCAGTGTCAGTGCGCGTAGATGGTCCGTCAGAGCCTGAAATGGCCGGGACCGAAGATCAAGAATTTTAAAACGTGTGTGATGCTTTTCGTGGAGATTTAAATGATATCACTTGGTGACAGGTTAGTCATCCATTTTTTAATAGTGTTTTGAGGTGTAATTATTTTGTGATTGAGATAACTATTTTGTGGTTGAGATAATTATTTTGTGAATTATATGTGTTTCATTTTTGTGGTTGATATAACTTAAATTTGTGATCGAAATAATTATTTTGGGATTTATGTGTTTCAATTGTGGCTGAGTTAACTTTAATTTGTTATTGAGATAATTATTTGTGGTTGAGATAATTATTTTGTGAATTATATGTGTTTCATTTTTGTGGTTGCGATAACTTAAATTTGTGATCGAAATAATTATTTTGTGATTTATTTGTGATTGAGATAACTTTATTTTGTGAAAATGAGTATCGGTAAATTTAAAAAAGATGAATTGAGGGCTATTGCAGAGGAGTTAGAATTAGATGTACCTGATAATGCTAAAGTTTTAGGTTTAAGAGAGTTAATACAAGAGAGTGAGATTTACAACAATGATAAAGAAACGTATCAGACTATTGTTGATTGTGTGTTGGAGGAAATGAATGATATAAGAAATGCAAACGAAAGAAGGGCGTTGGAGGAAATGAATGATATAAGAAATGCAAACGAAAGAAGGGCGTTGGAGGAAGAAAATAGATTAGAAATTGAAAAAATTAAACTGTCACAGTTAGAGAGGGAGCTAGAAATAGCAAAATTACATAATCAATCGAGTAAAAATGTACCTTTACAAAAGGAAAATCAAATAATAACAACCGAGTATAATATTGAAAGTTTAATAAAGAGTATTAAAACTTTAACTATCCCAGTACCACAAAGAGCAGAGTCGTTTAATTTATTTTTTCAATCTATTGAAAAGGCATTTAAAACTAAAAATGTTCCTGAGAAATTAAAACCCGAAATTCTTTTGAATATACTAGGAGAAAAAGCAAATAATTTAATGGTTTATCTTCGAGAAGAGGATTTAGGTGATTATGATAAACTAAAAGCAATTGTGTTAAAAGAATTTCAACCGACCCCCTATGAATGCTTAAATCAGTTTAAAAAAGCTCAAAAATTACATAACGAAAGTTATGTTCAATTCGCGTCCAGATTAAGCGCAAATTTCAATTACTATTGCCAGTTGCGGGAGGTAAACGATTTTAAATCAGTTTGTGAGTTAATTATATCAGATAAGATAATAGAGACTTTAGACAGAGAATTAAGTGCGCATATTGGCATTAAACAAGGCGAAATGTGGTATAAACCACAAGAGTTGGGTCGTGAGTGTGATATTTTTTTATCATCCAGGGGAAAAATTAAAGAACAAAGTTTATTTCCAAAATATAAGCGTAATGATGTCTATAATCATCGTGGTTCGAATAATGTTGCAAGTGTTAATTTATCTTCTATTAAAAATGTGAAATGTTTTTGTTGTAAATCAGACGAATTCCACCCGCTGTATTTATGCCCCAATTTTAAATCTCTCAGCGTCAGTGAAAGAGTGGATTTCTTGAAATCCAATTATCTGTGTTTCAAGTGTCTTTCTTCGGACTGCAATGTTAGAAAGTGCAGGGCGAGGAACTGCTTCTGTGGAAAGCCACATAACCGCCTTATTCACTTCCCCCAAACGAACAATAAATCTTCCGTACCCTCACAAAGAGTTGAAGGGAGCGTCCTTAACCCCAGAGCACCCGCGTTTGTGGGGCAGAGAGAATCAGATGACATTGCTTTCCCCTAACTGAGAATGAGGAAAACTCTTCGTAGCTACCAGCTTCTTAAAAAATAAAACAAAAACAGTTTTACTGAGTAGCGTCCAATGTTACCTTAGGGATAGATTTGGCATCTTGCATGAAGTGAGAGGGCTTTTAGATGTGGGGAGTCAGTCAAATTTTATTACTAAGGATTGTGCGATAAATTGCAATTAAAAAATGAGAAAATTAATTTGTTAGTAACTTGTTTGAATGAATCGACAATGGCAATAAATGGGTGCGTTACAACCACCATAAGTAATGACGATTTAAGTTTCAAAAAAGAGCTAAATTTATTAATTGTAAAAAAGATAACCGATTTGACTCCGAGTAAAATAATAAATGTATCGTTAGATAAACCAAACGAGATTAAACTAGCAGATTATAAATTTAATATTCCTGGTAAAATTGATGTGTTATTAGGGGCGGAAATATTTTACGAATTACTGAGACCAGGCCAGATTTATTGTGGGGATTCTCGACTACTATTACAAAATACTGTGTTCGGATATGTCGCTAGCGGAAGTGTAGGAGGTGAAGTGAGAAATAATAATATTCATTGTGGGTTAATAAGAGATAGTAATGAGTTGAGTGATGATTTTAATTTAGTGAAAGGACAACTCGGAAGTCTTATGAGAAACGTGCAAAGTGATAAGGTGTTGTATTCTGAGTATTGTAAGGGTGTAAAGAGTTATTTTGATGAGGGAATAATTGATGAGGCAACAAATCCTTTTATTTCAAAAAATAACCCAGTGTTTTGTCTTCCTCACCAAGTGATGATAAAAAATGAATCTCTCGCAACGAAACTGCGAATAGTGTTTGACGCTAGTGCACACAAAAGAACGGTGTTTGAAAAGGAAATGAGATTGAAAACAGAAAGGTGCAAAATAATGCAAGAGCAAAAACAAGTTAAAAGTGAACGAGCCAAAATGCTTAGTGTTGATCCAGATGCTGTAGCACGACCTGTCGCTATCGGGGAAGAAAAACATTTATCTAGAGACTCATTTAATGTACCACCGATTTCTGCTGATGATGAGATGTATGAAGAAAAAGAAGAAACATCAGTCGATGTGATAAAGGATAAAGCTGAAGAAGATGTTAATCCTGTGTGTGTTAACTCGAATTTAAAGATCTCAAGCAACGTTATACTTGTGCCCCATCATTCGTGTTTTAAACGTAAAAATTCGCAAGATAAGCGAGGAGTAGAAAGACATGCTTTGGAATTGCTTGATTTTATCAAACGATTTGGTATTATGAGAAGGCGACAAGCATTGCGAGAAAGAACGAAGACAACGAAAGCTGAACTGCGTAAAAAAAGTTAGACTCAAACTGAGATTTAGTGAATACTCTCAAAAACATCAAAATAGTGTTTTTAAACGGCGAGTCCCACCGGAAGTGATTATCATGGAGATTTGTGTTGTGAAGGAAAAGCCAGCTTGTGCGGGACAAAAAGAAATAGAGTGAAAAGAGCACAGCAGAGACCCCTTCCTTGGACGGCATCAGGCGAAAAGTTACGAGGTGAAATCGGAACCCTGAATGGAAAACTACCGAAGTCCTTCATCCCGCGAGGGGAGAATTCTTGCGGGACCGAGAATGTCCCCCTCCTCTGCACCACAGAAAACACAAGGGGAACCGGACATTTGTCCTCCCCCCAAACGAAATTTGAGGAGGAGCCAGGAGGTAAAATAATCGCCATTGCCCAGGAGGTAATATAATCAATCTTATC
>BMAO01017676.1:0-12336 GCA_019973975.1 Trichonephila clavata
TTTGAATTATGATGAGATAAAATTTGGTCGATCACATAGTAATGCGACTAGAACCCCAAATAATGGATTATTTGAAGTTCGAAAACCCACACACGAAAGCTCAGTTGTAGAGTTGTAGACCGGTATGAGGAGCGTCATAACTGCAGGGAAAACCAGGGTTCGAGTAATAATTTTGTTAGACGAGGTTGGTATATGAGGAGGAATCCTGATGAAAAGAGGAACAATAGAAATTGGGGAGATACAGGGGTCGGAAATAGTTAAAATGATCAAAGAGGACTAGGCAGGGGTGCAAATAATTTTTTCTCCTCATAATTATCAAAATCAAGGATTCGAGGGAGGAAATCGATACAATCAGCCAAATCAGCGAACAGACCGGTATCAGAACCGTAAGATGGTGGTTAGGAAGGGTCCTAATGATGATTCAGCAAAGCAGAATTGGAGGCGTGTTGATTGCAACAGCGAAAGGCAAAGAAATGCCAATTTAAACTTCTAAGCGATCGTGTTGCGGGAGGTAAACGATCGCTAGTTAAGTCAAATCCTCCTAATAGAATTAAACTGAATTCATTACGATTATCACCAGTTGATCTTCCGTATGTGCCGATTCTTTTGCATGATAGATTTATAAAAGCGCTTTGGGATACAGGTGCGGAAAAATAATTTATTTCAGAAAAAACATACCGATCATATTTTTCTTTTTGTCCTATTAAAAAATCGTTAGCTGAAGTAGTTACGGCTCAAGGGTCACAATGCAGAAATTTAGGCACAGTTGAGTTAAGAATTAAAATAAGTGAACTTTCGAAGTTGTGGAAATTTCATCTGATTGCTGAGATGCAATATCCATGCATCCTAGGTATTGATTTTATGTCACATGCAAAGATTAGTTTGGTTTTTCTTTCAAAATCGTTAATCATTCCGGATTCGCAAATTGAAAAATGGGCAATTTCTGACGAACCGGTTCAGATAGATTTATCAAACACTAAGTTAAATGCAGAACAAAAACAGAAATTGCAGATTTTGTTTAAGGAATTTCATGGGTTGTTTTCACTTAAGCCTGGTCTGACACATGTGTTTTGTCATGAAATTGACACGGGTGATAATCCTCCTGTTTTTTCGAGACCTTATCGCTATGACAGGGTCAAACAGGGTATCATTAACTACCATGTTAAGAAGATGTTGAACGATGGAACGATAATTCCAACAACATCGCCCTACGCAACTCCAGTTGTTTTATGTCGGAAGAAAAACGGGTTGCCGTTAGATGACCCAGAAGCTTATAGGTTTGCAATAGATTATAGGAAATTAAATGCGATCACGAGATATCCGCGATATCCGCTACCAATAATAGATTATTTGATCACTAATATTCCACACACCAAAATTATGTCATCACTTGATTTACGCAGCGGATACTTTCAGATGGCAGTAGACCCCAAAGATATTCATAAGATGGCGTTTGTTACAAAAAATGGTACTTTTGCATTTACTCGCATGCCATTCGGCCTTTCGGGGGCAGCTCCAAATTTTCAAAGGGCAATTGAAATGATACTCAAACCAGTTCTCGGGCGTTTTACCCACTGTTATATGGATGATGTTATCATTTCATCTCCATCTTTTGAACGCCATGTAGAACACTTACGAGAAGTATTCAGATTGTTGCAGGAGGCTGGTTTAACGTTGAATCGGGAGAAATGTCATTTCGCGAGGGAACAATTACGTTTTTTGGGTTTAGTTATTAATAAAGAAGGAGTTAAAACAGATGAGGAGAAGGTAAAAGCAATTATTGAAATGAAACCTTCGAAAACTGCAAAACAGGTATCAAAGTTTTTAGGAATGACGGGTTGGTATCAAAAGTTTATTAAGAACTACGCAGACATGTGTGAACCCTTATATAATTTAAAACGAAAAAACTCTAAGTTCCGTTGGTCGGAATCAGCGCAGGAAGCCTTTGATCGTATTAAGAAAGCACTGAAAGAAGCTCCAGTGTTACAATTACCAGATTTTCCCAAGCTTTTGAACTTTATACGGATGCTAGCTCAGTGAGGGTAGGAGAAGTATTGACACAGAATAATAGGCCTATTGCGTTTGCCTCGAGAACATTAAACCGCGCAGAAAGAAACTATAGTGTGACGGAACGTGAATGTTTAGCTGTCATATATGGGCATTAAATAAATATCGCACGCATTTCGGATCCTTGCCGTTTAAAGTGATAACAGACCATGCTGCACTTACCAAATTAACGAATGGAAGGAATTTGTCGTCTAGAATGATAAGGTGGAGGGTTAAGTTGGCAAATTTTAATGTAGAATGGGAACATCGCCCAGGTACGCAAAATTTAGTGGCTGATATGTTGTCTAGAAACCCGTTAGAAAGTAATGAAGAACTAAAGGTGTCTTGTGCGGTGATTAGATCGTTAGTATTATCGTCTAGAGAACAGTTGAGAGGGGAACAGAGAAATGATCCGGAGTTAGGTCACATCTTACGTTTTCTAGAAAATCCGGACGATAGTTCCATTAATGAGTCAATCTGTAGAAATTGGTTTGGAGACTTTAAAATCATCAACGGATTGCTGTATTATGCAAAATATACAGCCACACTAGGTGAATTAAGGGTATTTATAACTAAAACATTACGTAAAGATGTTATGCGAGAATTCCATGACTCGCCGATGGCAGGCCATTTAGGCAAAAGAAAACCTACTTAAAATTAAAAGACGCGTGTTATTTCCCGTACATGAGGAAATACATTTATAAATATGTAGCAACCTGCGACCAATGACAAAAATTCAATTATAAGAACGGATTACCAGCTGGTCAATTAATTCCGATAGTAACGAATTTTCCGAATGAAATCGTATCTTTAGATTTGTTAGGCCCATACCCTGCAACTAGTCCAGAACGCTATAGATTTATTTTAGTAATTACAGATAATTTTTCTAAATGGGTTGAAATAGTTCCCTTAAGGATAGCTTCGGCTAAAGCAATTGCCAATGCATTTTTTGAGAATTATATTTCGCGTTATGGAGCTCCTGTAAAAGTAGTTAGCTACAACGGCCTCCAAATGATATCCGAAGTTTTTTGAGCAAGTATGTAGCAGGTTGAACATAAAACACGTTAAAACTGTGGTATATCGTCCACAAGCTAATCAAACAGAAAGAGTTAATCGTACTCTTTTAAAAATGATTTCGAGTTTTGTCGCGGACAATCACACTAACTGGGACCAATTTCTGCAAGAGTTCAGCTACGCTCTTAGGACAGCAGTACATAAGACAACAGGTAAAACACCGGCGGAATTATTTTTAGGTCGAAATTTAATCACCCCTTTTCAAAAATTAATAATGGTAACTGATGGATCAGACTTAGTTTGTGGGAATATTGAAAAATTGTTTGAGGAGGCTAGAATTCATACAAAGCGCCAGCACGAGAAGTGGGCGAAATATTATAATAAGAAGAGGCGTGAAGTTAATGTGAAGGTTGATGATCTAGTGTTAGTTCAAACTCACCCGTTGAGTTCGGCAAGTAAGAAAATAGTGGGTAAATTTATGCCAAAGTTTGAGGGCTCATATAAAGTTCTGAGTGTAAATAATAATAATAATTTAGTAATATTAAAATTTGGTAAAAGAATAACTGTTAATGTGGATCAGGTGAGAATTTACCATCAAAGAGAAGACAGTGTTACCGAATCGGAAAGTGACAGAAGTAGTGATCATGGTGCAGTAGCATCAGTCAGGTCGGATGATGGGCAGCCGAGATTGGTGTAATCGGAGAGTGATGAGGGTTGTCGTAGAGGTTCGAAATCAGGAAATTTAGAAGGTAGTAGAGATATAGTTACGAATAGACGCGATGGAGTGGAAGTGAGAAAAAAACGTGGACGAACGGATTCTGCTGTTTCTTCGGGGGGTGATGCATATAATTTCAGGAAGAGAAAACCTCCCTGGACAGAAAGAGAGAAAAGAGGAAGACCACCCTCCTGGTTGGAAAGCATACAGAAGAAGAGACCAGAGGCCCAGGTATCCCGAGACAAGAGAAAGTTGACCTCGTCAATGCCGTCTCGTCCTTCCAGAAAGCGGTATAGAAAGGTGGAAAAAAATAATTCTGAAGGAACAATTACAGGACCATCCCGCAGTGAACAGTGGAAATCAGAAAGAGCAATTCCAGGACCATCCTACAGATTCAAATACAGCAAACCCCAGCCAGAAAGGAACTGCCCTTACAACATTCGGAGCTGACGTCGAGTAGACAGCAGCCAAATTCCAGTTCTCACAAGGGAAAAGAACGCCTCAGCAGGAGCATAACAGCTTCAGCGGACTCATTGGAAGAGGAGACCCAGAAGGTGGGAGCGCAGAGAGGACAGCCCTAGGACAAGGTCATCCACTACAGAGGCCATGGTTGGAGACAAAGCCTATGCAGATTGGATCTAAAGACTAGCCAGGTTGTATAATTCTAATTTGTATATTTTTCCTCTGGCAGACAGTTCAGAGTATTTTCCATGTGGGTTAATCTTTTTTTTTTTTAATTTTTATTTTATTATTTTTTTTTTTGTAAAATTTCCCTACAAAAGTTACTGCGTTGTGTGTATTTTCATATCGGTTGAAAAAGCTTTTGTATTTAATTTTTTTCCAAATTGTGGAAAAACATTTGTTGAATTGCAATTGTTTTGCTACACATTAAAGACGAGGCTTTATATGAGAGATTACTTGTATTGTTTGTTGTAATATATTCTATGTAAAAAATGTATATATTTTTGTGTGTAATTATTAAAATGTATAAGTAGTGTCTGGTTTCTGGGCGTGGCGTAATTAGGAATACTAACAAAAAACATTAACAGCGCAGCGCGATTGATTGGGAATTTTTTCAAAATGAAACCAGATAAAGGTTATTTTGTTATGAAACTATATATATATAATATAATGTATGCCATATTTTATGTCAATAAGGAAGTTATATAAAAGTTCTGTGCATTAAATGTCATGTTTTAGAAAAAATTGACAAGGTTTCCTTTCGGGGCAGCAGTCCCTGAACAAAATGATGAGATGAAAGTGATGTCGTATGAAGATATTATTGTAATTTTTTTTTATTTATTAGCATTTAAGTAAAGTGCATGATCAGGGTTTTTTTCTTTGAAAGGCTTTCCCCTGATCTTCGCCCGAATGGGATGCACTGTAGGGACTGTATGTTTGTAAAAGATCAATAAATTAGAGTGGAGTACCCCTTTGAGTAGTTATTTCTGTGTGCTAGTTTAATTAAAGTTTCTAACTCAGAGACTTAAAATTTTTTGCAAATTCAGTGTTTTCAAGCATTCTAAAGTTCGTGAGTTAAAACTTTCTATAAGTTCAGTAATTTTAGGCATTCTAGAGTAGTTAAAATTTTGTGCAGGTTCAGTGTTTTTCAGACGTTAGGTAAATTAAGCGAGTTCTTGCAGGCCGTTTAGACCTTCAATAAGTCACGCTTTTTTTCTCGGAGGGGGGTTGTGACGGGTGCTTACGTGTTTCACTAACCTTCTCTCGCCTTCTTTAAATGTTTTATTTATTTCAACCAATCTCCTCCGAGAGCCAAAAGTGTGACTTATGCAAACGAGATATTTGCGGGTTTAGCGAGTTCGAAAAAGATATAAAAGGGAGAAATGAAATGAAGAGAATGAGGGTGATTTTGAGAGAGTAGTTTATCTAGTGGAAATATATTCGTCGGGAGAAGACTATTGAAAAGTATTCATTAATTCGGTTCAGGACGGAACTGAAAAATAGCTAAGATTGAAGACGCTCCTTAAAGCAATTCAGAATTCGAGAAACCTGCCTTAAGAAAAGGGTATCAGGTAAGTTATTTTCATAAATTAAATATAAATGTGTAGCTTGATTGTATGTGTCGTTCTCCGTGGATTCAGTTAGGATTCCGTCGTTCACAATCAGATTCTTCTCGCACTCCACTGTATTTTGTTGATCTTAAGCTTTGAATAGTATTTGTATAATCTCTCAAATAAGAAAGATCAATAAATAAGATTGATTTATTAATTTAGTTGTCATTAATTATGGAATCAACATATTCAGATTTAGATAATACGCGAAGGGGAGTTAATAATCATAGGGGTAGTGATAGGCTACGACAAGGGAACGCGGTCGAGGTTAAGGAATTAAATATTAATAGACTTTTATGTTATTTTACATGCGTGAAATTAAATAAAAACATTTCTTCAAATTTCAAAAGGAATAGCATGATATCTGAGGAATTTATTTTCTATCTGATTAAGAAGGGGAGCAAGGTTTCTATAAAGAATTAAAAACGAATTGGCCGAACTCTAACAGTAACAAATTGAGAACTTACATTAGTACTAAACGTCACGCAATTTCTTTAGAAATTTTCCTAAGACATTTAGAAACATTTCATTTTATCAAAATAACAAATAATTCCCCGCCACATTTTTATGTATCGTAATGAGACACTTACGGCTGGAGAGAGCTGGGACTCCTGGAACTGAAAGGAAAATAAATGATTGTAAACATCAAAAAGAGTAACCTTATAAAATGAAAACTACAAAGACACAAATAACCTGCATTTAAATATGGAATATGAAGAATCAATCACTGATGTTCTATTCTGCTTAAATTAAGAGCTGCTTCTATTTAGATGGACTGTAATATGTTATAAAAGGAAAGTCAAGGAAAGGTACTTTGAGAAAGATAGCGCTTACTTCGGGAGGGTTCCTACTTCCAACTACGCTGCGTTTTGTTTTGATGTTATTGCAAGTTTGAAGTGGGATCATTCACCGGAGAAATGAGATGTGCTAATGAATTATAATAGTCAGTTCGAAAAGAAGTAGAAATAGTTTACAGGATAATGGGAGCTGTGAAAGAATGTGAAAGTTTACAAAGAATTATTTAGCTTTTTGCAACTAAGTTTATATCTCGTACTGAGTAAAAAAGGGTAATATGGTGGCTAAAATTCACGCACGAGAGATCCATTTCTTTCTTGGCCTTACAAGTTAAACTGAAATTATTCAAAGTTAGAAGACCTCCATTTAATTTTTGGTAGGATTATTGATTTTTTTCTTTTATTTATGATTCAACTTGTTTTACCTTTTTCGTGTTATCCGCTTGTTGATTCTTATCGTGCTTTTCTCTGCATTAGCAAGGCAGTCCTCATGGGTTAGCAGATACGAAACAACACAATCAGGTTTCATATTAAAACGAATTTTAAAAAGCGAACTATGCTCGAATGCTTTCATGGCACGTTCTTTCCAAATATTCGGCAAAGTTTAAGTCGAGAGAGAATATTCTGTGTAAATTCACCTCAGTCTCGCACATAACTGAGTGCTTATCTTGCATTTAAGTAACAGTTAGATTTCAGTACACAAAAGGTCTAACGCTGAAAAGATAAAGGTTTTTACGGGATCTACGGGTATCTTGTGTATTGTTGAATGGCGAAATGCGGTTCATGAAATATACTTATGCCGATTCTTTCGAATAATTTTCTAAACGTCTTTCATTGTCCTTTCATTTTTACTGTTGGAAAAATTTTCTGATGCAAAAAATCGAAAAGGTATTTAAAAGTGTGCGTACCATATCCATCTAATTTGAGCACAAAAGTAAAACTACTTACTACTTGGAAGGTCACTCATTGAAACTAAAATTTAGAAAAAGATATAACTATCAGTACTTTCGTAATTTAAAAATGGATTCAAAACTGTCTAATCAATAAATTAAGAAACTCACGTGAAGAAAGGTCAGGAAGATCCGACGCTGAAAAGAAAGAGAGAAAAATTCAGTTCAAGCTGTCTAATCTTTTAAAATTTTCGACTGAGTCAGTAAGAGAAAAGTTTCTTACCGTCAGGAAGGTCAGCTGGAGAAACTAAAAAGAAAAGAGACGTTTTTAAAAACATTGAAGGAAAAAAATATGTCAAAAGACAAGATCAAATTCTAGAAAAGTAACTTACTGTCTGAAAGATCCGGCAAACTCGAAACTAAAAAGAAATGAAACAATTAAAACAAAACGCAACGTTCATGATTTAGTATTAGTTTATCAATATTTAAAAACATCGTTTTGGAACTTCAACTGAAGGGATTATATTCGTAATTAAAATGCAACTTTTATTTTCATCTGATTAATTCTAAGAAATGTTCCCTTAATCCGATTGATTTCATAAGCAAGTTAAGGTCTGGCAGACCTCGAAGGAATTGAATTTGGAACACCCGAAAGTTCCGAAAAGGGAACGCGGTCGAGGTTAAGGAATTAAAAATTAATAGACTTTTATGTCATTTTACATGCGTGAAAATTAAACGAAAACATTTCTTCAAATTTCAAAAGGAATAGCACGATATCTGAGGAATTTATTTTCTATCCGATTAAGAAGGGGAGCAAGGTTTCTATAAAGAATTAAAAACGAATTGGCCGAACTCTAACAGTAACAAATTGAGAACTTACATTAGTACTAAACGTCACGCAATTTCTTTAGAAATTTTCTTAAGACATTTAGAAACATTTCATTTTATTAAAATAACAAATAATTCCCCGCCACATTTTTATGTATCGTAATGAGACACTTACGGCTGGAGAGATCTGGGACTCCTGGAACTGAAAGGAAAATAAATGATTGTAAACATCAAAAAGAGTAACCTTATAAAATGAAAACTACAATGACACAAATAACCTGCATTTAAATATGGAATATGAAGAATCAATCACTGATGTTCTATTCTGCTTAAATTAAGAGCTGCTTCTATTTAGATGGACTGTAATATGTTATAAAAGGAAAGTCAAGGAAAGGTACTTTGAGAAAGATAGCGCTTACTTCGGGAGGGTTCCTACTTCCAACTACGCTGCGTTTTGTTTTGATGTTATTGCAAGTTTGAAGTGGGATCATTCACCGGAGAAATGAGATGTGCTAATGAATTATAATAGTCAGTTCGAAATGAAGTAGGAATAGTTTACAGGATAATGGGAGCTGTGAAAGAATGTGAAAGTTTACAAAGAATTATTTAGCTTTTTGCAACTAAGTTTATATCTCGTACTGAGTAAAAAAGGGTAATATGGTGGCTAAAATTCACGCACGAGAGATCCATTTCTTTCTTGGCCTTACAAGTTAAACTGAAATTATTCAAAGTTAGAAGACCTCCATTTAATTTTTGGTAGGATTATTGATTTTTTTCTTTTATTTATGATTCAACTTGTTTTACCTTTTTCGTGTTATCCGCTTGTTGATTCTTATCGTGCTTTTCTCTGCATTAGCAAGGCAGTCCTCATGGGTTAGCAGATACGAAACAACACAATCAGGTTTCATATTAAAACGAATTTTAAAAAGCGAACTATGCTCGAATGCTTTCATGGCACGTTCTTTCCAAATATTCGGCAAAGTTTAAGTCGAGAGAGAATATTCTGTGTAAATTCACCTCAGTCTCGCACATAACTGAGTGCTTATCTTGCATTTAAGTAACAGTTAGATTTCAGTACACAAAAGGTCTCACGCTGAAAAGATAAAGGTTTTTACGGGATCTACGGGTATCTTGTGTATTGTTCAATGGCGAAATGCGGTTCATGAAATATACTTATGCCGATTCTTTCGAATAATTTTCTAAACGTCTTTCATTGTCCTTTCATTTTTACTGTTGGAAAAATTTTCTGATGCAAAAAATCGAAAAGGTATTTAAAAGTGTGCGTACCATATCCATCTAATTTGAGCACAAAAGTAAAACTACTTACTACTTGGAAGGTCACTCATTGAAACTAAAATTTAGAAAAAGATATAACTATCAGTACTTTCGTAATTTAAAAATGGATTCAAAACTGTCTAATCAATAAATTAAGAAACTCACGTGAAGAAAGGTCAGGAAGATCCGACGCTGAAAAGAAAGAGAGAAAAATTCAGTTCAAGCTGTCTAATCTTTTAAAATTTTCGACTGAGTCAGTAAGAGAAAAGTTTCTTACCGTCAGGAAGGTCAGCTGGAGAAACTAAAAAGAAAAGAGACGTTTTTAAAAACATTGAAGGAAAAAAATATGTCAAAAGACAAGATCAAATTCTAGAAAAGTAACTTACTGTCTGAAAGATCCGGCAAACTCGAAACTAAAAAGAAATGAAACAATTAAAACAAAACGCAACGTTCATGATTTAGTATTAGTTTATCAATATTTAAAAACATCGTTTTGGAACTTCAACTGAAGGGATTATATTCGTAATTAAAATGCAAATTTTATTTTCATCTGATTAATTCTAAGAAATGTTCCCTTAATCCGATTGATTTCATAAGCAAGTTAAGGTCTGGTAGACCTCGAAGGAATTGAATTTGGAACACCCGAAAGTTCCGAAAAGGGAACGCGGTCGAGGTTAAGGAATTAAATATTAATAGACTTTTATGTCATTTTACATGCGTGAAAATTAAATAAAAACATTTCTTCAAATTTCAAAAGGAATAGCACGATATCTGAGGAATTTATTTTCTATCCGATTAAGAAGGGGAGCAATGTTTCTATAAAGAATTAAAAACGAATTGGCCGAACTCTAACAGTAACAAATTGAGAACTTACATTAGTACTAAACGTCACGCAATTTCTTTAGAAATTTTCTTAAGACATTTAGAAACATTTCATTTTATCAAAATAACAAATAATTCCCCGCCACATTTTTATGTATCGTAATGAGACACTTACGGCTGGAGAGATCTGGGACTCCTGGAACTGAAAGGAAAATAAATGATTGTAAACATAAAAAGAGTAACCTTATAAAATGAAAACTACAATGACACAAATAACCTGCATTTAAATATGGAATATGAAGAATCAATCACTGATGTTCTATTCTACTTAAATTAAGAGCTGCTTCTATTTAGATGGACTGTAATATGTTATGAAAGGAAAGTCAAGGAAAGGTACTTTGAGAAAGATAGCGCTTATTTCGGGAGGGTTCCTACTTCCAACTACGCTGCGTTTTGTTTTGATGTTATTGCAAGTTTGAAGTGCGATCATTCACCGGAGAAATGAGATGTGCTAATGAATTATAATAGTCAGTTCGAAATGAAGTAGGAATAGTTTACAGGATAATGGGAGCTGTGAAAGAATGTGAAAGTTTACAAAGAATTATTTAGCTTTTTGCAACTAAGTTTATATCTCGTACTGAGTAAAAAAGGGTAATATGGTGGCTAAAATTCACGCACGAGAGATCCATTTCTTTCTTGGCCTTACAAGTTAAACTGAAATTATTCAAAGTTAGAAGACCTCCATTAAATTTTTGGTAGGATTATTGATTTTTTTCTTTTATTTATGATTCAACTTGTTTTACCTTTTTCGTGTTATCCGCTTGTTGATTCTTATCGTGCTTTTCTCTGCATTAGCAAGGCAGTCCTCATGGGTTAGCAGATACGAAACAACACAATCAGGTTTCATATTAAAACGAATTTTAAAAAGCGAACTATGCTCGAACGCTTTCATGGCACGTTCTTTCCAAATATTCGGCAAAGTTTAAGTCGAGAGAGAATATTCTGTGTAAATTCACCTCAGTCTCGCACATAACTGAGTGCTTATCTTGCATTTAAGTAACAGTTAGATTTCAGTACACAAAAGGTCTAACGCTGAAAAGATAAAGGTTTTTACGGGATCTACGGGTATCTTGTGTATTGTTCAATGGCGAAATGCGGTTCATGAAATATACTTATGCCGATTCTTTCGAATAATTTTCTAAACGTCTTTCATTGTCCTTTCATTTTTACTGTGAGGGAACTTCGGGTGTTCCAAATTCACCTCGAGGTCTACCAGACCTTAACTTGCTTGATGAAATCAATCGGATTAGGAACATTTCTTAGAACTAATTCGATGAAAATAAAATTGCATTTTAATTACGAATATAACTCTTTCAGTTGAAGTTCCAAAACGATGTTTAAATCATTGATAAACTAATACTAAATCATGAACGTTGCGTTTTGTTTTAATCTGCTTCAATTTCTTTTAGCTCTTCGAGTTTGCTCGGATCTTCTGGACAGTAGTTACTTTTCTAGAATTTGATCTTGTCTTTGTTATTTCTTCAATGTTTTAAAACGCTCTTTCTACTTTCCAGCTGACCTTCACGTGGTAAGAAACTTTTCTACTGACTAATGGAATGCTTGTGAAGATTGATACTTTGAACTGAATTTTCTTCTTTCAGCGTCGGATCCTTCCTGACCTTCTTCATTAGTTTTTAATTTATTGATTAGACAGTTTTAACCATTTTAAATTACGAAAGTACTGATAGTTATCTTTTCTTAAATTTTAGTTTCAATGAGTGACCTTCCAAGTAGTAAGTAGTTACTTTGTGCCTAAATTAGATGGATATGGTACGCATACTTTGCAAATACCTTTCGATTTTTGTACGAAAATTTTTCCA
>BMAO01017677.1:0-16100 GCA_019973975.1 Trichonephila clavata
GGTCTTCTCTTTCTTGGCGTTGTTTGCGCTTAAACGCACCCCACTTGGTTTCTATCTATTTTAATAATCTATAATTTTATAGTTTTATAATTTATCTATATATAATGCATTTGTACGTGCTCGAGTATTTACTGACGTTAAAAGGAAGCAGAAACGAAATATTACGCCATAATACGTCGATGGAGAATCCCTAGCTATTTCGAGCTCACAATCCAACAGAGGGCTTAGAGCTACAAAATGGCCCACCGAGATGGACAGGAAATGATACAAAAAATATGCATGAACATTTTTTTTTATTTCCAATGGCGGATTACAAGACAACTACAAACAAAATAAGAAACATATAATCTAAACGAAACACAAAAAATAATAAAAGAAAAAATAAGAAATTTAAACACGAATTCACAGTATAGTCTATAAATCACACATTTGTGTCTGGCCTCCCAACATCTGCTCCACATGGATCCAGAGTTGAGTGCACGGCAGCGGGCCAAATGAATGGCGTCCATTTCTTCATTGGAGTCGCACAGTTTACAAAGTGGACTCTGAGCAATGCCTATCATGTTTAGATGCTTAGATAGGCAGTCGTGGCCAGTAGCGATTCGAAAATCGGCCACAGCTCTATCTCGTGGCCATTTTGGAATATGAAGGAGTTTTCTAAACCACACCGTTTGTTTATTCTTTTGGTTGAAATTAGACCAGAAGTGCTCTCTGTAGTATTTCTTTATAATTCTTTTGGCGCTATAAAAAGGAACTGTATTATTATAGAGGTTTGTAAGATTTTTGGCCAAGCAATCGGCATTTTCATTCCCATCAATGCCACAGTGTGCCGAAATCCATTGCATGGCAATGTCTACGTGGCTTTGAAGTAAATTAACAGTTGAGAATATCCTTTGACAAAGGTGCCTCGGGGGGATGGAAGATATTGCTTGGAGGGCCGCCCTTGAATCACACAGAATAATTACTTTTGAAACACGATCTGTGTGGCAAAGAAGTTGAGATAGAGAAATACGTATAGCTGAAATTTCGGCATCAAAAGCAGTGCTGTGAATTCCTATTGGTGTATAGAAGGAGCATTACTGTAATCTATCAACTTGGAACCATCTGTGTAAACGAATAGCCATTCATCTTCAGGGTATAAGGAATCCAAAGTCTCCAAAGAAAGGATCCTTAGGATTTGACTATCTGTTTCTTTCTTTTGGACCTCATAGAGCAGCTCTGTAGAAAGTGCAAAGTCATACCTTTCAGTCGGGCAGGAAGATTTTATTAGATCTTCTGGTTCGAAATGAAAACTATGAAGCTCTTTAAGAGTCATGACTTTCTGAAGGAAGCCTCTCTGTGATTTGAGATTTCTGTTGGTGGGGATGAACACGAAATGCATGAACAGGAAAATTTAATACAATATTATTATAATTATTTTTTTTAAAAAAACATATCTGCAAAAGAGCAGAGGAGGAGGAGACAAAAATTACATCATACGAGAAGATTGCGAAATATTGAAACAGGAAACTAGCTTATTATGAATCATATTGATATTAAAAATGGAATGTAACTAGGAAGGAATTGCTTCTTGTGTAGGTTTTTTAAGATGTTATAACAAGTATGGTAAGAGTTTTCATGGAACTTGAAGTTTATTTTCAAATAACAGTCTATAAAAAAAATGAAAATTTTGAAAATAACAAGAACTTTTCAATAAGTAAAGTTCGCAAACTCAGCTATAACACTGAACAAACAACGAAAAAAATTTAGGTGAAATCCCTACAAATTTGAAATTACTTGCATTGAATTACTGAACTGAATTGCGACGATTACAGTTATTGCAACCTTTTATATCTCTTAAATTTGGAAGAAATCGTAAATTCGGCTGCCCTTGTGTATAGATATCCTGCTTAGAATCTAAAGAAATTCATGATACCAAAAAGAGTGTCGTAGATCACGATAAAGCAGTGCTTCTCAAACTTTCAATATTTACGACCCAGTTTTCAGTCATAATTTTCATCGCGCCCCACTTCTTACGATAACAATGTACTGAATGCAATTATAATGTACTTTGATGGTAAAACTACGATGCATATGCGGCTTTAATTATAAACGCACTAATTAGATACATATTAAGTTTGTAAATAAATTTTGTATATGACAAGCCCAAGAAAGTCACTAGTAATTACTGAACTTGTTTTTAATTGAATATTGATAAATTAATTATCAAATACTTTGTGCAGAACTGATACATTTATAAGTAGTGCGTATTATATCAGTTTGAATGTGTATTTCATTTTTTATTATATAAGAATATATTTTGCTTTGTAATTATTTTAAATTGCAAATTATTTTATTAAATTGATAATTATTTTAAATATTTTAATTTCGATTTTTCCCTCCCTCCCCCTCCAAGTAGAGTTATCACGCCCTCCTTAGGGGGCGCACCCCACTGTTCGAGAAACGCTGCGATAAAGATTTTATTTTTAGTTTTGAGGACAATTTAATAACGGCATACAAGAAGCAAAATATGATTTGGAGAAGAGAAACCAAGCGATTTATATAATTTTAAAAATGTACATATATTATCATTGCAAACAAAAAGCAAACGAAACAAATACGTTGAGCCACATCTTCTCAGCATTAATGAATAAAAATTTATGCGAATACAAATCATTCCCATTTCCTGTTAGAAATTCTTAGATTTTGAACACATTCCGTATAATAGCGCGAACTCCACACGAAACGTGTTTTTATTGTTGGTATCGGAAGTCAAATTTTGTTTTACACAAAGGAAAACAATCCGCAGAAATGAAAACAAAATTAAATTAAAATATAAAATTCAAAAAAAAATAAAATCTAATTTATTGCTAAAAAATATAAAACATACAAAATTGCAAGTTTTTTTATTAACAACTTTTATGTGAGTAACTTTAAATTAAAAATACTATAAATTTTGGCGCCCTCTGCCCCAGGCGCCCTTGTGCGGTGAACAATATTGCCACCCCCACGTGGCGGCCCTGTTCGGATCTTTGGTAAAATCACGAATTAAAAAAACCGTGTGTCGGCTCCGACACAAGACTGGAGTTTATTCCTTAAGAACGGTTGTCTTTTTTTGATTATTTAGTAGGTAAACAGGGTAAATAAACGCATCTCATGATACTGCTTTATTCTATTCACTCTTTTCATATTGATTCGGTAAAATAATATGCGTCAATTATGTTACATAAATATGTGTTAATCATATTACATGAGTACATTGTTAAGAAGGTTGATTTACTTCAATATTAATATCACTTTGAATATTAATTACATTAATACACCCGCCATTATTAATCACTGTGTCAAGAGGCTTGGGGCAACTAAAGTATATGTGAATGTCGGTAATTACGTGATTTACGAATCGTGAAAATCGCGCATCAATGGTTATTATTATACCTAGGTCGTCCCCAGTGCTCTACCAGAAACGAAATCCAAATTTGGCACTGATTTAAAAAATTAGACTAATTCCAATCCTTCATCTTGATCGAAATCAATATTGAAATCGCCACCAAGTATAAGTGGAAGTACATGATACTAATTCCCCATTAGCTTAGAACCCTCTTCTGTATATGCTAACAACGCCTCGAGGATAAAATCTATGTCAGTAACATTCTGATTGACAGAAACGTAAACTGTGAGGACAACAACGGGTTTGCCGTTTGGTAAAGGGCTTATCGCAGCACATATATCTCCCAAATTAGATTTAGTTTGACTAACGTACTGGGGGGGGGGGGTATTTCTTCTCACCAAATCATCCGAACCCGGGGTACCTTAGTGATCCTTCTCTATTTTCGACTCTCATTCAATTCATTCTTTCTTTCTCTTCCCGTCTAGACCACAGATATTAAAACAAATGTTTGGCGCAGTATAGCCGAAATCGGCTCTTGCGCCAATAAACCCCAAAATCAATCACTCACTCACCAAATCATCATGATTGTCAATAAACTTATGTTGTGAATCACGCACGTTTTGATAGATGGCGACCCCGCCCCCACGATTAATACTTGGTCGTTTATAGTGTGTTATGTGTTTAAAACTTTCAATTTCAACTAATTCCTCATTGCGAAGCCATGTTTCTGGATAACATCAAAATATGTGCTTTTTGCACAATATTACTACGGAGAACCCGTGCATGTGCCCAGAGACTGGCAGTTGAGAGAAAAGAGAATCGTATCCTCTCCATCTATTTTATTGATCAATTGTGGTAAGATGAATAGTAGAAAGCCTGTTAAACTCAATCACCTCTGTTCGGAGGCTGTTACTGACTTATGAAGGTACCACTACAAAGGGAATATTCTAACGGACAGAGGCGGATTAAGGTAGTTGGAAGCCCCTGGCGGTAATGGGTTTGAGACCCATGGGCTTAAGAGTCGTAAAACTGAAATAGTGAAAAGAGTCGCTTACTTTAAATTCTCAAAATAAAATGTATTGCTATGATAAAACTCATCGACTAAAGAAAAATCTTAACTGTATATAAAAAAAATTAAAAACCCTACTTAAAGAGCTTACAGTTTTGCTATAAAGTTTGATTTCTCTTTGGCAAATTCGTTTATTATTTTTACCATATCCATTTTGTTCAAAACATTTTATTCTGTATATAATATGGCCATGTTGTTCAATTTGTCTTTCTCCATAGTACTTCTTAAATTTTTTTTAACACTTTTAAAACTAAAAAAGATTATTCACCTGATGCATTCGATATCGGTATTGTTAAAAATATTTTCAAAAGTTTTTCCACATTAGGATTTCTCTTGCATCTCGATAAATTTCTAGCAGGGGTTTCATTGTATCTTTGTTTTCTTTTCATTTCTTGTTCGAAGGTGGTGTGGTTAATTTGTCGCTGGCCTTTGCACTCATCAAGCTTGGGGCCCCTGGCGGCCGCCAGGTCCGACACCCGCTTAATCCGCCACTGCTAACGGAGTATATTTGTTGTGTTGTTGAAATTAAGTTTATTTTTGATAACCATTCTTTGTTACTTTGCTATTCAACGCACCAAAACAGTATTAAATACATACCACCAAATTTGGAGATTTTCAGTTGTTATAGTCAACTTCTTTGTCACAAAAGAGCTAAGGCATGAATTGTCGCTTGGCTCGAAAACTACTTTTCGACGCCAATTCCGCTAAAAAGAGAAACGCTAGTAAATGTAGTTTGCGAATTTTTTTTTGAAGGCTTAAAATTTTTGAAATATACTCTCCAAATTTCCCCCATAGTTAACAAATAACGGTAATTTTTAAACTAAAAATTTTAGAAAAAAAACTACTTAAATGAATTTTTGTAAAAGTGTATTAGACGAAAAACAATTTTTTAAAAAAAAATCCGTAATTTTTAAGCAATTTTTGAACACAACATGGATATCAACATTTGACACTTGGAAAAAAGTTTCGCGTGATTATTTTTATAAATAACAAAATTATTCAATGTCTAGTTAGAATTTTGAGTATTTTTTGAAAAATCTAAAAAACAAAAAAGTGTTTGGTATTTTATCACTGATTCAAAAATAATAAATTATGAACTTTTTCATTACAAACTTTCGTTACATTCTGGTGGTAAGAAAGTCGTACAGAACGATTGAAAAACTCTTTTCATAAAAATGCATCGATATTGGGTGGCCGCAGTAGCCAAGTGGTCTAGGCATCTGATCATGGCTAGCGTGTCATGAGTTCGATCCCAGTACCACTGAAGACCCGCCGTGTAGGGGAGGCGATGCACGTTAAATCTGTCGAGAGCTCAAATGTCCTACCGTTGGTGTGGTGTGGTAGTTAGGAGAGGGGGCTCCAGCTCAGGTGTCGTCTGCGTCACTTGACCATGGTTCAAAATTACGCCGACCGTCACCGAAAGCCCTCGTGTAGCTGAACAGTGTGACGTAAATATTCACTCACTCGCATCGATATTGGCTCATTTTAGAAAAAATCGTAAAAAATGCAAAATTTAATTATTTTGTAGAAAAAATTCTACCGTATCGTGTCGAAATAAGTGATCTTTCTGATTCTGTAATTATTTTTTTTGTCTGATTTTGATAGGAAAAGACAATCGCAACTTTAAAAATAAAGAAAAAGTAGAAACTCTTCCTTCTTTCTTCGGACAGTGATTTAGCGCATGTGTAGAAGCTTGCGTAACGCTTTTTTTTTTTAATTTCACTCCTCATAATATTTCCATATCGTGGGCTTTACATGAAAATCGATTCTTAAGGGGGGGGGGGGGGGAGTAAACTCCCAAAACATCAAAGACTCTCTACCACTAAAAACAAATATTCTCAATCTAATCGTTAAATCCAAGAAGCCTAATAAAATTCATCATCATTTGCTTAAGCTTGCTTTATGCTTAAGGTATCCGACTAGGTTCGCAGACCAATTTTTAAAAAATTGATTTTCAGAATAAATTTATTGTTTTAAAGAACATAAATAGCCTTAAAAAGTCAGAATTATTAAATAAATGTCATGATCACCCTTTGTTTTTGAAAAAAAATTATTTTTATGATATTTTAGCAAAATTTATAAAGTTAAGAAAAACGCCATAAATAAAAATAAATTGTACATTATGTAATTTTAATGTCATTAATATATTTATTGATCCCTCTGATGTGTCATAAACCGCAGGATAAAAAATATTTTAAGAAATAAATATTTTATTAGCATTTAAATTTGAGAAGATAATGATTTTTCATCAAAGTTACTGCATGTTGTAAGCTAAATATGGCTGTAAAATGTGATGAAATGTAGGTGTCTTAAAACCTGCGGTTTGTTACACTCTGAAGAGCCCATAACATATATGTTACAAATTTCATCGAATTTGATTGGATCGTTTTGGAGATACCCCTTTTTTCGTGCACAAATTATCGTAAAAATTTCATTTTTCAAAAAAATGCATTAAAAAATATTTTTATAAGTTAGATAAAGTAAATGTTATAGAAACAACTTAAAAAACTCTCCAGTTTTATGTGTTAGTCCTTCTTCAATAATTATATTTCTTTTTTCCCTAATAGCCCAAACATCAAACACCTAAAAAGCACTTTTTTTTTCAACCTATTCGGATAAATTAAAGCATTAAAAAAAAAAAAAAATTTCCCCTCTTTGCTTAGTGAGTTTGAGACAGAAACTCGATTATCTTTAGAACAAAAAGCCATTTTTAACCTTTTTTTCCTCATACTCAAAATTCCTGTTTGCCATTACATGACTCAATAAAACGAAATGAGAATATGCGGTATATTTACACTGATGGTAATATTTGAACAGTGCAATCTCAAGATGTCATTATTGCTGTTATAAGCTTTTAAGTGAAGCTTTTTTTTTTACTATCGTGCAAGGTCAAAAATGACTATTTTCAACTTATTTCAGTTATTGAGTAAATGCGCATGTAGTCTTTAAATAGACCTGATCCTATTATTCAGATATTATAAAATTGTTATGCTCTCTATATAAATTAAGTAATTTATTTTCTCTTTATTGAGTTTCTGAAAAATTTTGAATAAAAGTAATTCGAAAAGCTCAAGAGCAGTAAATTTGAAATCAATGATTTGTCAATCTGTCTGATATGTCAATTGACCATAATAAACTGGGAGTCCAAGCCACAAAGCTTTATAATAGTGATCGAATCAATTTGGGATTTAGAATTTTGATTCCACCAAAGACCATCTGTGGAATAATAAATGAGTGAGTTATATTCACGTCGCACTGTACTATAAATAAGACAATGAGAGTTGAATGAGCAGAATTAAGCTTTTAATAACTTAGAAGTAAGGTTACATGATTGCTGTTTACAGACTGTCTCATCCAGGTGTTGCCAATACAGAAAACAAAATTAAGTGATGCCAGATTACAAGAGAATAATATGACATTTTACCCCCCTTTAATTTTAATCTGGATATTTCAGTCTCTGACGTAGTCCTTCAAGTATGCAGGAGGTTGCCTATGGCGAGCTGTACGCAATGCTAATGTGTTCTTGTTCGGTTCAGTCGAATCTTCTAAAGTGGTATCTGAATCTGAGTTTATTGGCTGTAGATCTGGAAGAACTTGAACACTTTCTTCTGTACCCTTGTTTCCTTCAGAGCTGGTAGTTTCTCCTCTTGGAGCTAAGTGTCTTATAGAAACAGTTGTTTCCCTTCCATCGCCAAGTTTCACATGTGCATAGTCAGGGTTAGCTTCAATTAATTCTACTTCTTGGACAATTGGCTCATATTTGTTAGCACGCACCTGATTTTTCATTAGAACTGGACCAGGCTTTGTAAGCCAAGTAGGTATGGAACAGCCGTTATGGGATCTTCGAGGGTGAGAAAACATTCGTTCATGAGGAGTGGCATTTGTTGCTGTACACAATAAAGAGCGAATTGAATGCAGAGCTGTTTGGATAACACATTCCCATTGTTCAGTTTTCATATTATTGGATCTTAAAGCAAGTTGCATAGTTTTCCAGATTATTCCATTATAACGTTCAACCTGTCCATTTCCTGCTGGATTATAGGGAGTAGTACGACTTGTAGCAATTCCTTGAGATGTTAAAAATGATTTTAATTCGTTAGACATGAAAGATGATCCTCTGTCAGAATGAATAAATGATGGCATTCCAAAAATAGAAAAAGGTTCTTCAAATGCAATATTACAGTTTTCGCAGAAATGTCACTACAAGGGATTGCAAACGGAAACCTAGAGAATTCATCAACTATTGTTAAAATATAGTGATTTCTTGAAACACTAGGTAAAGGTCCTTTAAAGTCAAGATTCAACCTTTCAAATGGGGAAGTAGCTTTCACAAGAGTTCCAAAATGTTTAACAAATCTTGGCTTTAGTTCGTTGCATATTAGACAGGAGTTGGTGACTTTCCTTATATCCTCTAAAGAAAAAGGGAGATTTTTGCAACGAACCCAATGATGCATACGTGTCACTCCAGGATGACAAAGAGAGTTGTGAAGATTGTTTAAGTCAACTCTGGGAGTTAGAGCTCCAGTTATACGGGATAATGTATCAGCAATCACGTTTTGCTTTCCAGGACGATAAATAATGTCAAATTTAAAACTAGCAAGTTCAAGTCTCCAACGGATTAACTTTTCATTTTTAATTTTACTACCATGTCGCTGATTGAATACAAATGCGACTGCTTGTTGATCAGTGAACACTTCAAAATGCTTTCCCATCAAGAAGTGTCTCCAATGACGAAGTGATTCCACAATGGCATATGCTTCTTTTTCTGGAGATGAATGTCTCAATTCAGATGTATTTAAGGTTCTTGAGAAAAAGGCAACAGGACGTCCAGCTTGACTCAAGGTAGCTCCAATTGCGAAATCGGATGAATCAGTTTCCACTCGAAATGGTATGTCATCTTCAATTGTTGCCAAGGCAGCATTTGCCACATCATCTTTCAGGGAATTAAAAGTCAATACAGCATCCCTAGAGAGAGGAAACTGTTTCTTTCCTAGAAGAGGACGTATTTTCTGAGAAAACCCCCGGATCCACCGACAATAATGGGCAAACATTCCTAAAGCACGTTGCAATGCAGATGAGTCTTTCGGAACAGGCATATCCCTCAAAGGTTTTAGTCGTTGAGGATCTGGTTTAATTATACCATCCCGAACAATGTAGCCTAGCAAATGGACAGAATTACTTGAGTAGGTACACTTATCTTCATTTAGAGTCAAATTATACTTCTTTACCACAGTCAGGAACTTCTCTAAGTTGTCATCATGTTCTTTTTGATCTTTTCCACACACAGTAACATCGTCAATAAATGGATATGTAAGGGTGAGTCCTTCATCCTCAATAATTTTGTCAATGACTCTTTGGAAACAAGCTACTCCATTAGTAACCCCAAAAGGAACACGTAAAAACTGATAGAGCTTTCCACAAGCTTCAAAAGCTGTATAATGTCTCTCGCTATCCTGGATAGGAATTTGATGGTAGGCACTTTGGAGATCAATTTTGCTAAAAACCTTATTTTTTGAAATTTTCAAAATTACCTCTTCTATTTTAGGCAAAGGGTAGGCATCCAGTAACGTGTATTTATTAATTGTTTGAGAGTAGTCAACTACCATTCTGGGCTTATGATTTTCTCCTCTAATGACAAAGGCTTGAGCCCTCCATGGTGAGTTACTTGGCTCAATGACTCCTTCCTGAAGAAGTTTCTGAACTTCCAATGCCATAAAATTATTGTCTTCATTCGTATGATGTCTCGACTTTGTAACCAAAGGTCTACAGTCTGGATTCAAGTTAGAAAATAATGAAACAGGAGGTACTTGTGCTACAGCCAAAGAACAAATTGTTAGTGGAGGTCTATTACCATCAAATCCAATTTCTACTGATGAATGTCTGTTTAGAATATCATGGCCAATCAAAACATCACTACAAAGATTTTTCATAACTAAAAGTTCCACATTTTGATAAGTGAAGCTTTCAATTTTTAAATTAACTCTACAAACACCCACTGTTTCAGTCACCATGGAGGAGTTTGCCATGGATATTTTTCCAAAATATGGTTCAATTTTTGATTTGCATTTCGCCACATGTTTTTCGTTCAAAAAACTAAGAGAGCTCCCTGTATCAATTAATGCACTGAGCTGAATATTATTAACCAATGCCTTCACAATTGATTTCTGGAGACAGTGAATAGATCCCGAAATAGCTGCCAACAAGTTTGAAGAAGCCACCACATTTGAAGAATTTCTATTAGGTCTGGATTTGCAAACTCGCTGGTAATGTCCCTTTTTCCCACATTTTCTGCAGATAACATCTCTAGCTGGACAATTGGTTCGTGAGTGCAAGTCATTTCCACAAAAGAAGCATTTTTGAGATCTTGAGCAGGAGGAAGCCGCTGGTGTTTCTAAGGTTTCTTCTGAAAAATCGCCAGTTTTTATTGCTGCAGATTGTACTGGGAAAGAACTTCCCATATAAGAAGCTGCATGCACTTCGGCTGATTCCAAGGTTCTAGCTTGCTCAAAAGCTTGATCGAGAGTCATCGATATATTTTCGAGGAGTCGTTGGCGAATGCGAGGACATTTTAATCCTCGTATGAAAGCATCTCTAATATACTCCTTTCGGTATTCCTCAGCCCTTACATCAGTAAAGTCACAGTCTTTGCTCAATTGGTTTAAAACTTGTAAATATTCACTGACAGTTTCTTCCGTTTGTTGATTTCGCGTCGACAAGCAATGTCTAGCGAATATAACGTTGCGTTTCTTTATAAAAAGTGAATCAAGTATCGCAATAGCTTGAGCATAAGTTGTGCAATCATTAATGAACTGGTAAACATTTGAGGTTACATAATTACTCAGCAAAGGAAGTTTATTTTCTTCTGTAAGGATTTTTATGCCTCCTAAAAAGTTTTCAAAAGTTTTTTTCCAATGGCGCCATTTTGTTTCCGCATTAGAACACGAGGGATCGATATCGAATCTTTCAGGTTTCAGCAGTTGTTCCATTATTAAATTTGAAAACGAAACGATTCAAGACAACTTCTAAGTTATTAAAATTGTACTATAAATAAGACAATGAGAGTTGAATGAGCAGAATTAAGCTTTTAATAACTTAGAAGTAAGGTTACATGATTGCTGTTTACAGACTGTCTCATCCAGGTGTTGCCAATACAGAAAACAAAATTAAGTGATGCCAGATTACAAGAGAATAATATGCACACAGTAAAGGCTCATTCAACCAAGGCTTCGCCGTCGCAATCAAATTAGAATAGAGATATTTTCATCGATGATTCACACAAAAGCGTTTTCGTACATGCAGGATGACATTCTGCAGGGTTACAGAGCAAAGCAATTTTCTCGCCAATATCGGTGCTTGCTTTGAATACGATGCCAAACATTTCATTTTCTCCTTGATGTAGACGTATTCGCATGGTAAAAGCTGGCTTCTTGTCGAAAGCATATTGGATAGATAAAAAACTATATATAACCATCTTTCGAAATTGCAAGTTTAAATACATGCTACAAATTTATTTGTTCAATATTTTTTAAATAAAAAGTTGAATATGTAATTGCATGGTAAATAATACGATTACGAGCAGAAAGCGCTCACATTCTTGTTTATGATTGTTTTTTGAAGCTCCGGGTTTTTAACGAAAAGATATTAGATTAATTTAAATAAACGATCACTCATGACCCAGAAATTCCAAAAGGTTATGAATAAGTATTTCAAATAAAACCAAGAAGTGATTTAGAGACGATCTTTCCAAAATGTAATTACTGTAAGTCGAAAGGGTAAGTAATTTGATACAGAATAAAAAGCGTTTACTAAAGTGATTTGTGTGTGAAATGCTTGTTTTCAGATTAAATTTTCTGTATTACATAATACAATGTTTGATTATAATTTTAGATACATTGAGCTAATGAATATTCATTGATTAAATTTTTATTTACTCGATTATTTGTTTCGCTCATTCTGTGGGTCGTCAAATTACAGTTTAATCGTTACGTATTCGTAAATACTTGTTTTATCAACACACACAATTCAATATGTTTATATATTCATAAGAATACAAGAATCGAATGATAGATTGACCGGAAGCCCTGATTTTCACTCTGACAATGAATCGAGTTTCTCTGATATTTTTGTTTAATATAAACGAAATTTTTTTTAAAAGCTTAGTATTTTATGACTAAGTATTAGCTTTCTCTATGTAAAAATAAAAGAGCAGACTTCCAAAATTAACTAGAAACAATATATATATTGCATACTTGAAAGCTAAATCAGATTATAAATTAAACTCATTTTCAAACAGAAATTAGTACATCCTACCATAATATAATCATATATCTATGCATATAATGTATAAACTCGACTCAATTCGTTACTAAATTTATGCCGAAAGTAAGTAGTATAAAAAAAATTCTTTTTTAAGTCAATTCCTGCTTATAGAAACTGGATGAATAGAAAGTATTTTATTAACGGCTGAAAATTTGGACGATATATATATATAGGGATTGAGTGAACTAATAGTAGGAATTGAATAAAGAGCATGGTTTGTCTGCATTGTTGTAATAATGGCTAATTTGGCTGAAAAACTAATAATTAATTAATTAAAATTTGAAAAATCTTTATTAACATCAAGTGTCATCCTCTACAAGTTAAAAAATATTATTTGAACTTGATAGGATGAATAGAAAGTATATTATTAACGATTGAAGATTTGAACAAGATAAATAAATCTATAGAGAGAGTTAACTAATAGTAGGAATTGATTAATGAAAAAGAGGGTTTCATTACATATTACTGCTGAATGCATATTTGAGTAAGTGATTCCTTTTTTTTTTTTAAATTTAAGTTTGAACAAGACAAAAATTTAATTACAAACTGCCTGTGTTATAGTTTTTAATTAAATGGAATAAAAAGCCTAAATCCTACAAGCTATTATTAATTTACAAAGTTTTCTTATAAAAAGAAAGATTAACGGGTCAAAATTCTCGTTCCGTAAAAAAAACCATAGTATCCTATGGTTTTTTTATGGAACGAGAACTCTCTTATGGTTTCCTTTTCTAAAATAACTATATTAAATGCCGAATTAGAAATAAATTCCCTTATTTAAATGCGTATAAATGAGCGAAAATGTTTCATTGAAATATTTTTTTACCTTAGCAACAATAGAAACCACAATTTCACACAGTTGTTTTTTACAGTAAATTATTTTATATAAAAGGGATGCATTTCTCTATGTTAAAAATCATATTTCAATTATTTACAAGTTACTAAGAGCATTTCTTAATTTATATTAATTTAAATCATTAAGAATACACAGCATGTTTTAATTTTTTAAAAAAAAAAGCGGTCAGACCTTTTGACTAGATTTTCTTGCCGTAATTTTATATACTTTCCAATTTTAAATAAAGTTTATCCACATAGAAAAATATCTAATTATAAAACTGAAATTTTATTTCTAAGCAGGCCCCTAAAATTTTAAAACACATTTTACCTTTATGATACACACTTTTTAAAAAAAAATGGACATCATACTTAAATTCCTGTTTAATTTAATTATTGAGTTTTTCAACTTTCCTCCCCCGATTTTTCAGACAATCATAAAAGCCTAATTCTTACTGACTAGTGTGGGAAAGAAATGAGTGAGTAAATCTTATTTTTTTTCCTGCTTCGTAAACCTGCATTACATACATATGCTTCAAAAATAGTTTATTCTGCTATATTACAGTATTACTTCTAATTTTTATTCTTCCGTGTTCACTTTAATAAATCATGAAGTTGGGGAAAAAATTACTTTTGAATCAAAGATTTTTTTCAATCCTCTAGTGTAGATCAATTGTTTTTCATCCAATGTTCTATACAGAGAATTGTACCAATTCTAGTTCATAATGACGTATATAAAACTGTATTGCGCAAAGTGAGTAAAAGAATCTGATAAAGCATTGAATGTGTGATGTACAATCGCAAAATGTGTAAATGACACAGATAATTTTTATCAAATTGCAACTATAGCATTTTTTTTAAAAATGAAAGTACGTTTGATCTCAAATAATTGCATTATACATTCACATGTATAATGCACAAACAAACTTTTAAAGAAGCGTGCAAATAATCAAATATCATCCAACCTATAACGTATATGAAATTGGGACTGTGATATAACACATGAATTTTTACAAATTTTGGTAAACTGCAAAAATTACATTATATTTTTTTAACATATATTTTATACAATTGATAACAAATACGAGTACATTTGTTACTTTGATAAATAGTTTTGAAATGAGACAATGTAAAACATAGTTTATAATTAGAATATAATACATTGTTGCACATTGTGATATTGGTTGCTAAATAACACAGAAACATTGGATTCGTAGATATGTGGTGCCTCAATTTCAATAGTATGTGACTGCATTAAATTTGACAAAAACACCGTTTTCAATAGTTTGACCGAAAAAACCGAAATTTATTTTGCTTATTTCACACAATTTTCGTATTATTCTGCTCTCTATATTTTAATGATGGATTATATCTACAAGAAGCTGTATCTTTGGTTGAGATTTATTTTTGTGGTAATTTAGTTAAGAAAGAAAAAATACAGCATTATATGTAACAAAATGTGTTTAAAATGTATTTGATATAACATGACCACGATAAACCTGGTTCGCCATTTAATTAGTTATAATTGTAAGGGGATAACAGGATGTTGATTCATAATAAAATAATTTCTCATCGGAAAATTGGGCAAATCTTTCTTAATAGCCTGTGTTATGTATAGTCAATGAGACTAGGAATAATCTAAGACCTTCCTTTCTCTCATCTTTCATTGAAATATAGAGGCTGTAAGCAGTGGCGGATTAAGCGGGTGTCGGACTTCAACATTGGTAGGGGCCCCAAGCTTGATGAGTGCAAAGGCCAGCGACAAACCAACCACGCCAGCTTGGAACAAAAAATGGGAAGAAAACAAAGTTACAATGAAACCCCCGCTGGAAATTTATCGGCATGCAAGAGAAATCCTAATGTCGAAAAACTTTTGAAAATATTTTTAACAATACCGATATCGAATCATCATGAATGATCTTTTTTAGCTTTAAAACGTGTTAAAAATAATTTAAGAAGTACTATGGGAGAAAAGACAAATTGAAGAACATGGCCATATTATATACAGAATAAAATGTTTTGGACAAAAATAGATATGGTATAAATAATTGATGAATTTGCCAAAGAAAAATCAAACTCTGTATAGCAAAACTGTAAGTTCTTAAGTAAGGTTTTTAATATTTTTTTATACATACAGTTAAGATTTTTCTTTCGCCGGTGAGTTTTATTATATCCCTATATTCTATTTTGAGAATTTAAAGTAAATGACTCTTTTCACTATTTTAGTTTTTCGACTCTTATGCCCATGGGCCCCAAACCTTTTACCGCCAGGGGCTCCAACTACCTTAATCCTCCTCTGGCTATAAGGATTCCCACCTAACAGCTGTGAGTGTGAATGGACATCACCCCGGCAACCTTTGACACCACAAGGAACACCCCCTAATTTCGCCCGACATACCGGATGCAACTTGAGCCGTCTGCGATGCTCCCAAACCCTAGAGAGGGCGGGGAGAGAGAACGAAAAGGGATGCCAAAAACTTCTCTCTCGAAAACAACAGAATTTAGACTGTA